>JAQIXN010002531.1:0-11246 GCA_034698145.1 Proisotoma minuta
TATGGGGTCTCAATAAAAAAATAAATTGAAAACAAGTAAAATTTGAGCTCAAAAAAAGGTCAGAGGTCAAAAAATGTCACAATCAGAACGATTTAGCTAACTCTCCGCTACATATTTACACCTGTTTACCAAGAGTTTATTTCTTTTCCAATCTGCTTTTACGCTTGCCAAAATAAATACTTGGAATCGTGTTGGTTAAGTTTTTTTGAAATTTATGGAGAAAAAGGAAATTCCCTAATTCAAGATTATGTACAAAAAGTTTTTTGCACGATCGGAAAGTGTTGCAAGAGAAAGAAAATAGTGTAATACCCAAACTAGCAAACAAACAACTTCAAAATCTTTGTTCGTGTTCAGATACAACAAATCTTTTGTTTTTATTCAATATATCCTCCACCTCGCTTTGATAAACATTACATACCACTTGTAGCAGTGGATACTTGTTGAAACCGGTGATCTGTTGTTATCATTTTACATCTTATCTTAAAAAAAGTCAATTTAAAATTATCAACATTTAATTTTCATTGATAGTAGCCAAAGTAAACAAAAATAAAATAAAACAATGATCGTTTTTGACACATTCTTTTGTTGTTCATTTCAGCAAATTCATTAAAAATACTTGATGGTGGTGGCGAATTTTTTTGTTTGAGAAGAAAATGGGGAGAAAGTTTATTGAGAGCAAAGGAAATGGTATAAAAGAGAAGGATGACAATCAATTTGGTTTGAAACTGTGGACCTTGTCTCATTTTATTAGTTACTTGCTATATAATCCTGTAAATAAATAAGTTGGAGCCTTGCCTTGGCTGTGTGTGGACGAAAAATTATTCATTGGGACGGGACATGAAAGTGACAGTTGGGTTGTGGCTCTAGTGGTGAATTATCATTGGACTGACCATAAACTACTAATGAGTAAAACCACGGTATATTACCCTTAGCAGAACAAACACTGACAGAATAAAATTATTGGCAATTACAGCGTATCACCAACTGTATTACCGTTTCCGTGTCCCCAATTTTCTCCTAATGCCATCAATCCTGTAAAAGCCATTGCATCTCAAGCTCTACTATACCTTCTGCTACTTTGCCACACAAATTAGTTTCAAGCTCAGAGCGCAAAAGTCCAGTCTTGTAAACTACTAAACTATACTCGGGGCGAATTCAGAGGACGGGAAATTTCACATTTACAGCCTGTGAGCTTAGTATTAACGAGCTCTGTAAACCATAAACCCTTGATTTGTTTCTAATGCTAAATAATATTTCAATCAAAGCCATAAGTGGAAAGAGATTAAGGATATCCTTCTTTTGGGGAAAGGAATCAAACTGCTCATATTTTTTTTTATCTTGAATGGTCATGAGAGAATGATAAAGCATCAGGTAATTTTGTGGGTAAAAGTCGTAGAAGACATTACAAGCTAAAATAGTGAGAGAGAGAGAGGATCATGAGGGTTGCTTCTACTTCCCATTCCTCAAGATGTCTTCATAAATCCATCGAGGATGGAGAAGCAAAAAACCATTACATCCAGACATCCGCTTATTCCGACAATCGTTTGTTTTCTACCTCTTCAGTTTAGCTTG
Source organism: Proisotoma minuta (assembly GCA_034698145.1). Taxonomy (NCBI): domain Eukaryota; kingdom Metazoa; phylum Arthropoda; class Collembola; order Entomobryomorpha; family Isotomidae; genus Proisotoma; species Proisotoma minuta. The sequence continues at coordinate 1,573 of JAQIXN010002531.1, forward strand.
AAAATACATGTAGATCAAACGGCACTCTAATCACTGCAATACAAACGAGGGATACATAACAACAACGGCTTAAATCCTTGTAAACTTTTGTGTCTCCATTCTGTCTTCTCAACAAATAATAAATCTGCCTTAATGAACCAAGTTTATAAAGTGAAAAATATTTATCTTGTAAGACGAGCATAACCAAAAACCAGATCAAAGTAATTTGTATAGAAAATGTATTATGCCTTTTGAAAATATAATAATAATCACTTTGTCGTCTTCCCAAATCCCAAAAGGTTTTCCGTATCAGACAACAAAGCGGAACGTGCTCTTTCTGCTAATAAGCAACTAACTATAAGAAAGGGAGGAATTTTCCGGAACTTTCTTTAAAGAAATAATCAAACAGAGGTTAAATTGAGCTCACAATTTTGTTGGAGGAAAATCTTTCGCATTTTGTGATCAAAGGCGTTAAATTAAAATCATAGCCAGGCATAAAGCCCTTCACTTTCTCCCTTGTTCTAAACAATTTTGGCAACGAGCTGCTTAGAGTTTTCTAGACAATGAAAAGTTGAACTAAAGGTGATGGCCATGTTTATCCTAATAATGTAGAATTGGGGTGATTTATGACACGTCAACTTAACAATAAAACCAAGTTTTAACAAATGACCTACGTGTTGTTTGCTAAACGGTGCATGAATGTATATTTTCCCGAGTTAATATGCCAAATCCCAGAAAGTGACTGAGAAACTTTTTGACTGTAAATAATAAATCAATATTTTCACTCTCAGTTTTGCCTCGAGTTGTTTGATGAGTGATTTTCTGTTGTCACCACGCTTCGTTTCATTCTTTCTCTCCTCCTACTTAGTGTCATAAATGCCAAACAAAGCAAAGTTTTAAAACTATTTTCCCAACCCAAAGGAACAAAGTCATTCATAATATATAACTGGCTTTTATAAAGTCTTTTACTTTGTGACAAATTTCTCTTCTCCTTCACTGTCAACACACAAAATTATATACAATTTCCTCTAGAGCTATTCCAATCTAATCCAAAAATAAACAGTTTTATATAATAATAACAATGATGGAGAATTAGGGAAGAGAAAAGAGATTTGATGCATTTGTAAAAATCAGAGGAAAATGAGATTTGAGTCCATAAAACACTGCTGTTCTCTTTCTCTAACACTGACTGCACATGTTATGTTATGGTGTCCATCTACTTACCACCTACCACAAAAATCTCCTTCACCATTGTCTATGGCCATATGCCACTACTACTACTGGGGAAGTCGTAAAGATTTTGCTACACCAAAAGCAATGTCAGCTCCTAATATTTTTACGATCTTGTGTGTAACTTTCAGTGACCACCAACCAAAGCCACTACTTTCACCATCTAAAAAAAGAGTGAAAAAAATAATTCTCGTGGCTCCCTTGTAGCTCTTATTAGCCTCATGCCTTTTATAACTTCCCCCATATAACACCAGCTACAATAAGATAAGTGCTCTTTCTTTTACCCATGCATCCACCTATTTATTTTTACTCAGTCATGCATGTTTTTAAAATTTTACTACCAACTACTTTAAGAGGGACATTGTAGGCCGTCACTTATTTTGGTTGGCCCTTCCATTGTGCTCTTGATTGGTGGTGTGAATTTTGATGTAAAGTTATTAGCATACATTGAGATGTTTGCTGCAAATGTGGCAATGCCAGTAAACGGCATTTGGAGGGTTCATGATAATTGGGCATTGGTATGTGTCCACTATGGTGTCTCTTTCATCTTGATGGCTGCCTATAAATATTTCACAATCAGTGCCTTTAAAGCTCCTCAGTCTGGCTAAAAAATATATTGGGGTGTGGGTGCAGAGGTTGTGCAATGTAATCTGGAAAAATATGTAGCCAAGTGGCTTAAGTGCCTTGTCCTCATATGTTGGTTATAGAAGATATAAAGCCGTAAAAATATCCATTTGAAGCAATAAAAAAGACAAAATTCTAAAGGATCGAAGACGGGTGCTTGACAAGGGAGTTTGCAACTACAAATGCGAGACCTGTGAATAAATTTGGCCATTTAACTCTCCCTCTCCCATTCAGTGGAATCAGACTTTCTCCATTTCCAGCACTCTGACTTTCTTTTGTATGCCTCTTGAATAACAAAGCACACATTACTCAATCTACTTAGCGGAAGCCCCACCACGCACAACGTACGCCAATGCACCCAACACATCCTTTGATCTCTTCATTGACTACCTCTCCCAGCAAAACTAACCATTTTATTCCAATCATCATTCAAATGTGCCCAGCCTACATGTCATTCCCATTAATTATTTATTTTTATTGCCGAGGAGAGCAAGCTGGGTCTTGGGAAATATTGTGAGCATAAAAAATAAAAATGCAGCAGATGCAGCTAGAGAAAAGGATTCATGTGGATGTATAAGTGGACAGTAAGCCAGGGCAGTGAATGACACGAGTGGATGGGTCCAGAGATATGATTCTGTGAGGTAAGTAACTGGAGGAAGGCAATTGGGAGTGAAAGCATACAAAAAGGTTTGGAGGCGAGGAAATGGTGGATATACATCATCATGCAAACGAAATGTGCTCCCACCCCAAGCGTCTAAGTGTCTTCTCTTTCTCTCTTTCATTCTTAGAAAAACATTGGGATGCATAAAGTCATATTTCACCAAAAGAGCTCCTCACTTTTGTAAGTCAGCTGAGGGAGGGATGCTTTCTCTCTCACCAGCTGTAAGCCAATATCGAAGAAAGAAAGAGGAAGGGAAATTCTCAGAGTTGAGAATTGGGCAGAAGGGTTTGAGAGGATCAGAGATTCAGAGACACTCACAGGGGCACAATTCTCTCCCACTTAATAGATATGCATGAAACTCGGCACATAAGACATGAGACCATTACCAAAAAGAAATAAAACTTCTCGCCAACAAAGTCATTTCCAATATTGGTCTTTAATAAGAAAGCAGAGGCTCCCTTTATCTCATATTCCACATTTGATACTGCATCCCTCAGTATGTACATATATTATCACCCACAAAACTATCAGAGCCCCAGAATCCTCTTTCACCACTTCAAATGGAATAGTTTTACTCAAATTTCATTAAGCTTCAAATAAATACAAAACGTTTGAATGTCTGCAATCCCAATCCTATCATAAAATTCAGAAATACGAAGAAAAAAATTCCATTCCCGAGTTTTACTTACATAATCCGTTGAAATGTATTTTTAGGTAAATTCAAGAAATGATATTATTACAAAAAACTATAAAATTTATTTATCAGTACAGTTCACATACAAATATATTATTATATATGCAATGGTTATCTGCATCACTTCAGACTTTCAGTATACACCTCTTAGGATATTGTTTTTACCCCTGTCATTTGCAGACATTTTATATGAAACTCCTTAAAGAAGAGAAAGCACTGAAACTTTTAAAAAGATTCGTTTAAATATAAAAATAAATAATAATAATAATAATAACGATTAACAATATTTAAAAGTTATACTATTTATAAATAAATAAAAAATGAAAAGATATAAGAACAATAACAACAATGAGTATGAGTGATAATAAAGGATTTTAAAGTAGCATATAAGTGACCCCATTTGTTAATTTACTTTACTACCCCTCATTGTTGTTAGCAGAGCGTTTCCTATCGTCCACGTAGGAAGAAACAGAATGTTTTGAACTGTATTTGACATTTGGAACAGTTGCTGCTTCAGTACTGCTTTCAGAAGACTCCAATGGCAGCAGTTCTGGGATTGACGAGAATTTTTTCCCTGTGTTGCTTTCTGATCGTTTCTTACTATCTGCCCGTTTAAATACAGGAAGCTCAAGTTCACCAGAGTCTGTTGGTTTTATTCTAAACCATTGACTTTCTCCATAAGTAGCAGTCTCAGATTCGGATGAGCTGCTGATGGACTGATGGGAAGGTGTTGTGGATGATGATATTAATGTGTCCTCAACACCTCTCAACCTTTGACCCTGAGGCAAATTTCTCCTTTTCTGTAGCATTCGTCTCTGTTTAAAAGAAGGGATGTGAGAAGAGTCGAATCCATCATTGTTGTCCTCAATCGGATTAGGCTCTTCTGTAGCTTTTAATCTTCTGGAAACCGGGGAATTGGTAGTGGTGGTAGTTGGGTTGTCATTCTCAGGAACTGACTTTACACGAGAAGAGAAAAACCGGCGTCTAACACTGGCATCTGGCCTTCGTCGGCGGAAGTGTCGACGACTCTTGAAAGTTGACGAGGCTTCTGGTAAATCAGTGGTAGATTTGATTGATACTGGCTTAATCCTTTGAACATACACACTTGGAGGAGTGTTGGACTCTTCCTCTTCTTCCCCCTCATCTTTCTGTTGCACTACAGTTGCAGACGAAGTGACCTTATGGGAGTCAAATTTTACATGATTTGTTTCATCATCTTGATTATTATGAGTATCATAGTCAAATCGTTTAGTTGGCTTGTAAGTAGTTACTGGAGGAATTTTCTCTGCTTCTTCATGGATTTCTCTGTGATATTCTTTGATTTTAGCTTTTGGCACCTCATGTTGCTTGGACTGACTGATCTTATTCAATTTTTTTGGACGAATCTCTACTGGCACTATTTCTGTGGATGAGATCCCAATATCATTTTCTTGTTGTAGCTTACTCCAACTTAGTTGACCAGAGGTACTGCTGCTAGTACTACTACTACCAATAAATGCATCATTCGACGCATCGTGAGTTGGGAAACTCTCTAAAGTGGTGGAAGAGTGAGAAAAGTCGGAATGTTTGGGAGAAGTGGAAAATAATTCAGTAGAAGGCAGGGGAGCAAAATTTGGCTGTGGACTTGACTGCTCTACATTGTAACCATCATTATTATTGTATTGTAAAAATTGTGAAGGATGATGGGCCTGGTTGGCTATTTGTAAAGTTGGTTTTGAATCCAACTCTTGATCTGGATTAGGGTTAAATGTTTGATCAAACGGTTGGAAAAAGTCATCAAAAAATGAAGCAGGGGGATGAATGTCTGGGGATTGGTGTGAATTGATAGTACGTGAAGTTGTGGTTGGATTATCTTTTAAAATTGGCCGCAGGTGTTCCATAAACTGCATTGGGATTTTATCGTACTGTTCTGCACTTCCATAGCTGGGTGCATACTCGGTATATCTAATTGGGGGCAAATTGGTACGATGAGGATTAATCATGGGAGGTGGGGGTGGTGGTGGTCCAAAAATTGATCTGGGAGAAGTTGATGAGAATGGGGGTGGGGGTCCTCTGGTTGTTGGATAAGGTTCACTAGATTCTCCTAATTCCATGCTGCTAAATGTTGTGGATGACATGGAGTGAGAATTTGGAGGCGTACTGCTTCGAAGATATTGAGGGCTTCGTACTGTAGTTGATTGCATCCTTGGGGGTGGATGTCTGTAAGGAATGTCGTGATGAGTTGAAGGGGCCATATGTTGTCTATTATTTGGAGGGGGTGGGGGACCAAAGTAGCCATTATTTGGTGGTTGGAAATGCTCATTATTGTTATTATTTTGCTGCTGATGGGAAAAGCTTGGTCCTCTGTTGTGAGGATTCTGGTGGTGATGATGATTTGGAAATCTTGTGGGTGGACCATGGGCTCCATTTTGGACATTTATTGCACCAAAAAGAGGACGATTATTTAGTTCAAAAGTTCCACTTGGGTTATGACTTTCAATTGGACCAGATGACGGATAGTTTGGAGACCTCATGACGTTAATTGGGTACAGCTGCTGGTGAGGAAGAGGTCGGTGAGTGTTGTAAGTATGATGTATAACTTGTGGTTTTGAGCCAGGCATGGTCATAAAAGACACCGGATGTTGTTCCGCATTTTTAGACTGATCTGGGTGGTGGAAGCCTGGAGGAAAGTAATCGTCAACAACTCCATCCTCTAGGGGATAAGTAGTTGCAAGTTGTTGAGGTGGTGGTACAACTTTTTCAGTTTCCTTTGGCTTCTTCCTTCGTCCGCGTGGTCTTTCGGTATTTTGATTATCTACAAATTCTCCGGAGGAAGAGGATTCTTGGACTCCTGCTGCTTGACTGTGTTGCTCATGAACTATTGGTGCCCTTTCTACAAATGCAGGTCTCTGCTCTGCTGCTGGACGATGTCTTATATGACCACGGCCTGGTTTAGATGGTTTATCATAACTGTTATGTTGGCTTTGTTGATTCTTAACTTCATGTTGGTTATCATGATGATTATGATGATGACGGATGAATTGTGAAGGTTGCTTTTGTTGTTTATGTTCAGAATCTGTTTCTTCATTGCTTAGTTGTTGCAATTGTTGTGGGGGTGGTCCAAAGTTATTTTGTGGTGATTGTTGAAGCCTATTTGAATTAAAAGCTTCTAAGCTTGAAGGCTCGACTCCGTTTGGATGAAATCTTTGATCTAGTGATTCTTGTTGTTGTTGTGGTGGGGGCAATGTTTCTTCGCTTGATTGTTGAGACTGGGGTTGAGGAACCACTTGCTTTGTTCGTATACGTACTCGCCCTCGTGGCAATTTTGTTTTAAAATTTAACTGTTGTTGTTGTTGTTGTTGCTGCTGTTGAGTATTTGGGGTTGGTTCGTTTACATGCTTGCTTTTATGTGGAAATGGGGGTAAAACAGATTTAGTAGTTTCCTGAAGAGCCTCTGGTTTGTTGTTGCTGCTGCTTGTTGTACCCTGAACTTGCGTCGTTGAAGGAATATCTCTAATGGGTCCTGGACGTGTTGGCCTTTGTCTAAACTTGAATTTGTGAAGTTTATGTCTTTCATTAGATTCTTCTGCTGATGAAGGAGCATTACTCTGAGCATCAACTTGAGACGGATTCTTAAAAGGGAGCTTATTTGGCGTTTGGTGGTGTAATAACGGCTTTTTCAAATCAGCCTGACTTTTGACGGGTCTCTTGCTCCAAATTGGTACACTATCTGGCGATTTTTGAGGAGGTGGTTTTTCTTGTCCAGGGGGAGGAACTCTTATCCCACTATTTTCAGAATACGCTGGTTTTAGGTGCGTGGATTTAAAACGTTCTGTATTCTCTCGAAATAAAGTATCATAGTTCAAATTGGACTCTGATTGTTGAAGTCCAATGTGCTTTTCACTAATAATATTATTGTCATCTAGTCCTCCTTTGGGAACTTCATACCTAACTTGACCACCAAGGGGGCCTAATAAATAAGAGTTTTGGTAAGGTTTCACAATGGGCTTCCATCCCTTATAAGTGGTGGACAAGTATCCATGAGATTGGGGTTGAGCGTCTCCCACTGATTGAAAATTTGCGGCTGGAGCAACAATTGTTGGGAAATTATTGGATTGTTCAGGAATTTCATCCTGGCGAAAATAAGGGGGTGGCGTCACTTCTAAAAGTTGTCTCTGTTGTTGTTGAGGATGATGCTCAATATTATTATTGTTATTATTGCGTATCATTGGTTGTATCATCATTTGCCCATGAGGCTGAGGCTGTTGTTGATAAGTTGTTTGAGGATTTCTAAAATGGGGAGGTCTTGAAGGTCGCCGATGCCCTGGAGGGGACATTGGTCTTTGCATTCTTGGGGGTGGGGCTCTTGGGTAGCCGTGATGGGGCTGAATGTGTCTGTGATGTCGCATTGGTCTTGGCCTTTCTCGACCAATTCTTTGCATGATTGGTCTTCTGGGGCCATTCTGATCCCAAAATGATGCGACACAGCTTTCAAAGCATGCCAGTGCCAAAATTACCTATACAAGCATTGAGTATTTTTAATTATCTAATTCAGGAAGATTGATTTGAAAAAAAAATCTGCTTTATTGAAAAGCTTCATGAATCAATGCTTATTTGTCCAAATCTGACAAATTAATTATTGCATACATATACAACATGTCTTTCAAGATTTATTTTCATGAAAAATCTTACTGAAAGAAAAATGAGAATGAGACATACTTTTTTTGCTTACTCTGCACACTTAAAAAATTTTCATTTCAGACTAATTGCTTTTAAAAACGGATGTCAAAATATAAACGAATGTAACATTAAATGTAAAATTACTTTTGTATTTTCAGTTTTCTAACTCTCAACTCTCGTTTTCTTTGACAAAAAAAGTTTTCAATATCTTTATTTATTAAATCAACTGAAAATTTGTTTCTTATTATATATTGATGAAAGATTGAAATGTTTATTTGATTTTTACCAGTGACAGCTTCATGATGTCCGGTTTAATTATGTTGGGTTAATTTCCAAGTGTGCTTCATCTGTCAGTGGCAACTACTAAATTGTATCTTTTTCTTTTGTTCGGTTTTGAAGACAAACTTTCAAAATTAAGACCAATAATAGGTAATATTAAGCACGTTCACATTCAATATGATTAGTTGATGTTATGTATAGTATATTTTTGAGTGAGGCCGAAGGTTGCATGAGACGTTGCACAAAGATACTGGCACAATATCTTACGTTGACCACGGTTTTTCAAAAGAGTAAAAACGTTGCGAGTAGTCTTTCTTTGCCAACCACTCGATTTCAACTAATTTCAGCGTAAATTTAGGCAAGTATAAACGGTTGTGTATGCATTTGCTTGCAGATTAAACTTGAGGAATTTCCACCCCATGGATTTTATGTCTCATATGAAAATTCAAGATAAGGATGCATTCGTTCTATATCCCCTCGGAAAAGTGGATCACCATCATGAAAAAATGCTAAACTCTCTTTCCTTTGCCAACGTTAGCTTTAGGCAGGTGGGTAATAAAGTACGAAGCCTTGCCATTGCTTACCACCACAATTACCTTCAATAGTTGGTGATAATAACGAAAGCCAAAATTCAGCCATCTCTTCATCCCTTGTCTATTAACACATTTTCTTACACTTTGCCATGTAAACTGAGGATACAAAGGTGTAAACAATCTCAACACTCGCACCGAAACATTTCATTAACCACTGTGCATTTGCTTTGTCACCCAAATAATCATCCACAAAATTGCACAAAGTACTTTCCCATCAATTTCATAAATGCACAAAAGAAAGTGGAAACACTTTGGAATACAATTTAAATGTAAAACATTTGTATAAATAGAAAAAGTAAATACCAGTCATAATTATAGAAACTTGAATTATTATACATATTTGCTGGCAACTGTTCAACGATAATTAATTATGTACCTAAGTATATTTATATAAATATGTAGTATGGACTCATCTTCATTCGATATTAAAGAGTTAACTTTTATTTGTTTTACATTTTAGGTTGAAAGATTTACAAGGTAACAATCTCATCATCAGAGCGTATCATCGTAAACTAATTAGCTCTGATTAACCCAATAGTAGTATAATATACCTGTGAGGATTTTATTCTGATAGAAAAACCACTTTCAACGATGCAATTTTCAAGATTTCATTTATATACATATTGGTAAAATGTTGGTCCGATAACATCTTTGTAACATTGTGAGAAACTATTTACATGAATTAGTATTGGATTTTAACTTGTAAATGTGGCGTAAAGTATTTAAATAAAGTTTTCATTTTTTGTAATGAAGATGGAAAAATTGGCCGACTCAACTTGACACTGAGATGCATTGTTTCATCTATTGAAAATGTACTCGTTTTATAGATGAAGGTAATTTTGTGGTTTGAAAGAAGCTTGGAGATGAACAAGAATAGAAAACAAATAAACCGTTATAACGCACATAACGAAGGGGTGAAACAATGTCCCTTCGATTCTGTCTGTCCGTCAAAAGA
>JAQIXN010002532.1:0-11244 GCA_034698145.1 Proisotoma minuta
TGGTTTTTTGTTCACTAAATTTTCACTAAGCAACTTTGAAAATTTGTATACATTTTAAACCGTTTCCTTGTATTGTGAACAGAAAACCAAACCAAATTTATATATTTAGTTGTAATTATTTCATTTGCATTTAATCAAAAGAAATTTTCGGCGATTTTTTATTGAATTCGTGTAATTTATATACAGAGTCGTTTTTTGTTCACTAAGGAGACCGTTTAAAATAAATACAAATTTTCAAAGTTGCTTAGTGAAAATTTAATTAACAAAAAACCACTCTGTATATCAACAAATTATAATACAAAAGATGTCAATGGTGGTTTTTAATATGTTTTGTATATATTTATTAGTTGATTAATATTTGATAATTTATATTATTAGAGGGATTTCTGTATCTGCAATATGCAATTGACAGAACGCTTACAAGGGATATATTGAATGAAACAGAACTGGAGAGTTATAACAAGTACGACATTAAACTACAAAGATTTCCATATCCAGCTTTTATTGACGACACATATCTGTTTGCGCTACAGGTAGACTTATTGTATATTTAAAAAAAAAATATATTCTTATATAATTTCCCTTCCTTTGTATTTTTAGGGATGGCTTCCTTTAATCATTATGTTGAGCTTTATTTATCCAGTCATCAATATTACAAAATCTGTTGTATACGAAAAAGAGAAAAGACTAAAAGTAAGCTGCGAATGTTTCTTATTCATCTTTATAAAATTAAAAATGCAAATTTCCTTTACCAGCAATATATGATTATAATGGGTCTTCAAAATTGGCTTCATTGGCTTTGTTGGTTCATTAAATCGTGGTCAAATCTCATACTATCCATTGCATTGATGACTATTTTATTAAAGGTATTATTTCTGATATAATTTAAAGTGGAATGACATAATTTTGTGACAAATATTACTTTTGAAATCTTATTCATAGACAAAAATTTTGCCTTCACAAAGTCTTGCTGTATTACCAGAGTCAGATGCATCTGTAATATTTTTCGTTTTCCTTGTGTTTACATTTTCTCTTATTTGTTTCGCATTCTTTGTCTCGACTCTATTTTCACATGGTAAGATTCTGATTTATTGCAAGAACAATTTACGTTTTCATCAATACTGCTCTTATTAATAGCAAATGCTGGGGCCACTGCTGCAGGAGTTCTTTGGTTCATATTTTATGTACCTTACGGATTCTTACAGCCGAGATATAATTTGCTATCAAGAGAAACTAAATTACTGTCTTGTTTTCTCACCAACACTGGAATTGGCTTTGCATGTCAAATTCTTTGCATGTTTGAAGGAACTGGAGCTGGTCTTCAATGGGGAACGATATTCCAAGGCTCAGGGCCTGATGACAACTTTTCAATGGGTACGTAAACCCAAAAGTATAATAATAATTAGCATTACATATTTTATTATTGTTTATTATTCTTGCATTAATAACTAATTAGGCGACTGTCTCATAATGATGTTGGTCAATGGGTTCTTCTATATGATTTCGGCACTTTACATAGAAGCTGTAAGACCAGGAGAATTTGGAGTGCCATTGCCATTCTATTATCCATTCACGGTATGTGTTTAAACGTTTACTTTTCAATGTGTATCTTCATAACATACATTAAGATACACATTGTAAAAAAAGCTAATAATTACTTGTAAACTGCTGCTCTTCCAAATGAATTGTTGATAATGAGATAAAGCGATGTAATTGCTCATGTGGAAGAATTGTTCAAATTTCTCAAGGAAATGCAAAAAAAAAACATTGAGTATACAAACAACTGGGTCAAAACCACGTGTATTTTAAGCAAGCATTGTTTCTCACAAGCTTATATAATGTTTCTAATATTATTCGATAAACTTGACCAGAGCTAAAAATTTATGTCATTGTCTCGACTTTTTATTTCATTTCGTCATATACAAGTTTGTGAATAAACTATAAATAATATTGCTTGTTTGCATTTTCAGAAATGGTTTTGGACAGGAGAATCAAATTATACGGTTGACTATGAGATGGACAATGACAAAGCATTGGAACGCAGCGATTTAATTGAACCTGATCCTAATAATGCAATTCCTGGGATTCAAATTAAGAGACTCACAAAAGTTTATGAGAACAACAAAGTTGCATTAAAGAATCTTTCTGTTAATTTCTATAAAGGTATGATCATCTATGTACGCATCTTGATCTTTATTATATTTACAATTTTCTCTGAATAAACAATGAAATATTTCAGGCCAAATCACCGCATTTCTTGGTTCCAATGGAGCTGGTGGGCAGTTTATTATTACCAACTAATGAATTTTTATGAAAATGTTCTAAAACATTAATGATTTGTTTTAGGAAAATCTACAACTTTATCAATACTCGCTGGTACTTATAATTTTGACAGTTTACATATATAGGTACATACATATTATATATTTTCCCATGAATATGCAAAACTATAGGCATTTTACCACCTTCTTCTGGAACTGCGATAGTCAATAATTGTGATATCACAAGGGGAATAAATGCTTCCCAATCTAGTCTAGGATTATGTCCGCAATACGACATTCTTTTTGATGAGTAAGTAGATAATGTTAATTGTTTTTATATTCTTTTTATTAATTTTGCGAAAACCTTTTAGACTTACTGTAGAAGAACATTTGAAATTCTATTCTCTCATGAAAGGATGCAGCATTTCAAAAGTTGACGGGGAAGTAAACAGAATGATTAAAGCTTTAGGCTTGGAAGAAAAACGAAATTTCCAAAGTCAAACATTATCTGGTGGTATGAAAAGGTAAATATATTTTAAATATTGTCGTTTGATGATTGTAATTAAATAGCATAATTTTAGGAAACTGAGTGTTGGAATAGCATTTTGTGGAGGTTCAAAGGTTTGTCTACTTGACGAACCTTCAAGTGGAATGGTATTTTTTAATTTTTGGGTTCAATGAAGGTTTTATTATTGTCAGTTCACTTTAGGATCCGGGCTCTAGGCGTTGTTGTTGGGATCTCATTCAAAATGAAAAAGCAAATCGCACAATTTTGTTTTCAACACATTACATGGAAGAAGGTATGTGTTTTATGTGTTTGAATATAAATTAAATGCATTTTGAGCAGCCGATGTATTGGGAGATCGCATTATAATTCTGGCAAATGGCGAAGTTCAATGCATCGGATCATCATTGTTTTTAAAAAAGAAATATGGAGGAGGTTATCATCTTATAATTGTGAAACAACCACAATGCGATGTTAATCAAATCACAGAAATCATCAAGAAAACTATTCCAGAGATAGAAGTTGCTCAAGATGTTGGTGCTGAGTTATCATATTCGCTACCAGACGAAAAGTCAAATTTGTTTCCCGAAATGTTTGAAGAGTTGGAGACGAGAAAAGACGAGTTGGGAATTGCCAGTTATGGAGCTTCAATAACCACAATGGAAGAAGTTTTTATAAGGGTAGAGAAACAGGTTGAGGCAAAATTACTTGCAGAACATTCTGAAGACCTGAATGCAAATCGACCAAATTCACTCAAGTTAAGTATTGATAGCCATAATCATGATAATGTCGTTACCAACAATGAATCAACATTACATCTTTATTCAAACGAACCTGAAAGAAACACGGGAATGAAGCTTAAATTGCAGCAACTACGAGCAATGTTGACCAAAAAAGTTATATATGGTTCCAGAAATCGTTTATTGTTAATGGCACAGGTATTTTTAGTATCGTTGTTAGTGATATGGAGTTAATAACATTTGCTTGTTAAACTGTAGATGGGAATTCCCATGTTATATCTGACACTGATTTTAATAATTCTTAAAAATCTTCCTGGGATATCCGATCCTCCGGCTCATCATCTAGGCTTGCATGTATGAGCACAATATTACGAATATATTACTTGTAAACTACTTATAACTTGTATGTTGCATTTTTTTTTTTTTTACAGAGATATGAAAAACTTGGGAAAACTATTACATCGATCCGATGCCCTCCATCTGAAAATGTTTGTGAATCTTACAAAAAGTTTGTATTGTCTAAAAAGTTTTTAATTGAGAACGTTAGCCAAAATCAAACTTTTGTTGATTTTGTACTGCAAAAGGTAAAATCCAACAACTTCAAACTTGAAAATATAATTCAATTATGAACATAATAGGAAACCGAAGATCTAGTGACAGTAAACTTTCGTTACATAGTGGGATTTGATCAACGCAAAATTAAGGAAACAGATACAGAATACAATCAATTGGTAGGATTTTTCAACAATCAGCCTTTCCATTCTCCACCTCTATCACTTAACTTTGTGTCGAACGCTATCCTACTTCCCACAAATCATTCAATATCCGTAACCAATCATCCCTTCCCATTGAGCAGCATCGACACATTGAAACAAATAGGAAGTTTATATTCAGTAGGATTTCAAATTGGATACAACATTGCATTTGGAATGTCCTTTCTTTCTGCGAGTTTTGCCGTATTTTTGATATCTGAAAGAGAAAGTCGGTCAAAACACATTCAATTTGTGAGCGGTGCAAAGTTTCCTCTTTACTGGGCTGCTAATTTTCTGGTTGATTTTACCCAATACATGATCCCATGCTTTGGTCTTATGGGAATATTACTCTTGTTCAGAATTGAAGAATTTCTCTCGTTATACATGCAATTGCACTTGCTCCTTCTTCTGGTCTGTTATGGCATTGCAGTGATTCCACAAATGTATCTAATGTCATCGTTTTTCACAATTCCTACGTCTGGATTCACGAGATTAGTTCTTTTCAACATTTTTACTGGTAATACAATAAATTTAAGACTATTTAAGGTTTAAGATTTAAGATTTGTTTTCTATTCTGTCAGGCATGGCATCGATGCTAACGGTTGTTATAATTCAAGTTCCTGAATTTCATCTGGAAGATGTGGCTGATGTTTTAAACAATTTGTTTCTTTTATTTCCTAATTACTGTCTTGGAATGGGAGTAGTGCAACTTTCCACAAATTACCAAATTGCAAGAGACTGTGCAAAATTTAATTTGGAATTTGTCTGTCCAGCTTTCCCCAAATCTGTTTGCTGTGCAAAGTGTAAGCCTAACCAAGAATATAATGTGCATTTACATATTTGTAGTGATATCTACTTATTTCATTTTCATTTATATGTAGTAAAAGCAAACTTTTTGGACTGGGAAAGAGTTGGAATAGGCAAAAACATTGTGTACCTCTCGATTGCTTTTGTGGTCTATTTTCTAATTCTGTTCATTGGTGAAAGTCGGATTCTAGTTACTATTTTGTCTTACTTTAAAAGATCAAAGACCACAGTGGGTCAAAGTAATGGTGACGAATGCCGTAAGATGAAATGTCTTTATGATTCATTTAAATTTAACAACAAATGTGTATACACATAATACATAGATTCAGTGGGATTAGAAGATGCGGATGTCGTTGAAGAGAGAAATAAAATTCAAAGTACAGACCTAACCACTTTGTTCAAAGAAAATACGCTAATTGTTAAGTAAGCCTAAATTTTGTTTTTGTTAGACAAATACCATTTTCATACCTTTTATTTGTGTTTGCTCATAATAGAAATCTAACAAAACGATACAAAAATTTTCTGGCAGTGGATCACATAAATTTGGGGGTTCAACGTGGCGAATGCTTTGGCTTACTAGGAGTCAACGGTTGGTGATATATTTCACATTTCTTTTAAACATTATGGAAAATTATCTAAGTTGTGTCTTTTCTCAACTATTAAGGTGCTGGAAAGACTTCAACATTTAAAATGCTTACTGGAGATTTAAAAATATCTGAAGGAGAAGCTTATGTTTGCTCACACAGCGTCAAAAACGAGTTGAACAAAGTTCATCAGGTTCTTGGATATTGTCCCCAATTTGATGCGTTGATTGAAGAGCTCACAGGGAGAGAAACAATAAAAATGTACGCACGATTAAGAGGCATTCAGGAAAATTTCATTGGCAAACTTGAAAATCATTTGGGAGACGTTTTGCTATTTTCCCAATACCTGGATAAGCGAGTGGGAAGTTACAGGTATCTTATGACGTTAATTTGATAACATTTTTAATGACAATTTATTTTTTAATTGCAGTGGAGGGAATAAAAGAAAACTTTCAACGGCAATTGCTTTAATTGGGTCACCTAGAATAATATTTCTCGACGAAATGTCCTGTGGATGTGACCCTGTGGCCAGAAGGCATATATGGACGGCAATCAGCAGAATTAGAGACAGCGGAACCTCCATTGTTCTCACTTCCCATAGGTTTGTGGAATATTTATATTGTCAAGTTTTCTTAGCAAGACTTTAATAATAATTTTATTGTAATTTCATAAAGTATGGATGAATGTGAGGCTCTCTGTACCAAAATGGCAATAATGGTCAACGGCCAATTCAGATGTCTCGCATCTCCTCAAGAATTGAAAAACAAATTTGGAGAAGGTTACACCTTGATTGCTCAGGTCAAGCCTAAAAGCTTAGGAGAATTAACTAGGGAAAAACAAGTTAGTGTTGATTGATAATGAATTATTAAACATTCGCATATCTGAGGCAAATTGAGACAATATTTTCTTTGGTGCAAAAGGAGCTAGGACGTCGCCGAAGCAGCATGATGTCAATGAGTCGTGTCAAATCTCCTCAAAGATGGGAATCTGAGCTTGAAGAATTGAGAAATTATATTGAAGAGTCATTTCCAGGGTCATTCTTAAAAGACCTTCATCCAGGATTCGTTCACTATCAAGTCCCCGACCACAGCGTCACTTGGGGCACACTTTTTAGAAAGATGGAAATCGCAAAAATAAAGTTTGAACTACAGGCATATTCTGTAGGACAGTGTACATTGGAACAAGTTTTTCTGTCTTTTACAAAAGCACAAATCAACACAGACTAGCTTATGATGGTTGGTTATGTAACTGCGGTTATAGATTATGTTATCTGAGAGAATGTCCGGCTTTGTTCCTAATTACTGTCTGTGATTTAATTGCCAGCCTCTTATAGAAATGTATTACTCATTCCAATAATATATACCAATGCAAAAATTATTTGTTTATTTATTTATCAGATTCGTTGAAATGTTCTTAACAATAATGTATTGTTACTTGCTTTCTGTCTCAAATGTATTAACAATATTAAATTAGTAATATAATATAAATTGTTTGTCATGGACTGCTTGGAGTGTATCCCTAATAAAACAGTTAACGATCCAGTTGGCGATTTTGCCTTAATTGTAAAAATAATGGGGATAATACTTATTGCACTTTCCGGCTTTCTCATCCTAATCGACGTCCTCGCCTGCATCGACCTACATAATACAATATATCCAGAAGACCAAGAAGTAAATATTCTAGGTTAGAAATGTCCCCTATTTTTATATGTACACAGATCATGCAGTTGAATTATGTTGTGATTTTTCAGCAATATGCGTTTTAATTTTGGTAATAATCCATATTGTAATTACCTTGGTCCATTTCGCCAATGGAATTAAACTTGTCAGTATTGTTGACCAAGTAAGTCATATCCCGATATTAAAAGTAAATAAATTATTAATTTTGAACGTCGATCAACAGAGAAACTTCCTCAAATTTCATCACTGGTACCTTAAAGAACTGCCGTTTATGTGTGTTGAGAGTTTTGTGATGTTTATATTTATATTTTTCCTAATAATGTACTTTACTTTATAATTTTTGGAAATTTGGGACTGACTTTTAAGCTTTATATGTTATGGCCAATTAAAAGATTCACAAAATATTTAAGAAATAACTCGTACATCCCTTCAGGAACTTTGTGGAATTGAGTTATTGTTTTTTTTTATTTTCTCCAAAAAAATAAAGTGTATAAAACTTACAAACCCACGTTTATTTGTTAACTAATTATCTTCTACGTCGACGTCATCATATTGACTTTTTAGCTTTTTTGCTATTTCATCACTTCCTTTATCTCTAATTTTCAATAGATCATCATTACGTTTTTTCCAATACTCTAGATTCCGGTCTTGGACAATTTTGGCTACTTTTTTTGGTTGCATTTCTTTTGTTTTAGGACATTCCATCTTGGTCCATCCGACAGGGACCATGAAATAGCCTGCTTTGCTTACGGACTGAGCAACTCCCAAATTGTCCTCTGCCGTGGACATTATAAAATCGCCCTCTCCGATTCCAACAATTCTGGATAAAACAATGTCCCCAACCCCAAAACTTGCTCCGATTTCCGCACTATCTCGATTTTTCTCTGTAATGTATTCCCTTCTAATGATCCCTTTAACCATATCGTCCAATTTAATTTCTCCTACATGAGTTATCAAACATCTGGCCAATTTAGCCGTTCTCGAAAGAACCTATACAACAAAGAACATTGTTTATATTGTATAATACATAATAAAATGTTTGTATTATAACGTACAACACAGGTCACAACGGCCCCCACAAAAGGGGCTGTGAATGAGGGTTTATCGTCCTTCCTTTTCACAGAAATCACGGTCAACTGGAAAATTGTTAAAAATTGAATAAACAATGTTGCTCAAATACTAAAAAAATAAATTTTAAAAACCTCTTGTTCTGGGTAGTCGTCAACATGAAGATAACCCACAATTGAGGAGTAAACCAAATTCCCAAATTCGTAAGCTCCTTCCCCAGCCTCGAAATATTCATTTGCAGGGCTTAATTTTTGACCTATAATTTAAATGTCCAATTAAAAACTGTCGTTTTGAACATTAGCAATGAACTATTTAACCTGGTAAGCAAGGGGCACCTTCTTTAATCCTGGATTTGATTGCTTGGACATTTTCACTCTCCAAATGTCCAAAGTAGTCCATTTTATAGTAATTTTATAAATCCAAGTCGTTCCAATTTCCAGTCAACGTGAAAATAAGCAGCTTCCCACGCGCATTGAAGCAAAGTCTCACTTTTTACTTTGTTTTTGTTGCTAATAAAACTACAGAAGTTTTAATATGGAAATCAAAATGGATTTCGAGATATGAATTTCCAGATTACAGCCAATCTAATTTATTTCATGTCCAATTAATTCGTTTCGGGTATTTGGGAATACGGAAACAACTTTCTCTTTAATTGTTCTCAAAAAGCCAAAAGGGAAAGGTGACACAAATATAACCTTTGGAAATTACCTGTCACCATATACATATAAGTATTTCAGTTTTCTGCAGTGTTTTGCCGACGAAAATTGTAAACGCTAATTTTCACATCCGTATAATTATGCTTATTATGGTTGAGCATAATCTATAATCCTCTCGCATTATTTTATTTATTTATTATTTTGCATCTGTTCCTAATTTCAAAGTCATTATGACTTTATCTAAGACCTTTTAAATATCCGTAATGATTAGCCTAAAGTAATGACTTAAGGCATATTACATTGCATTTTTTTTAGTTTATGAGTGACTTTTGTACCAAATTTTGCTCGTGTTCATAAATTATTGAGACGACGGACAGACGGACAGTGGGTCAGTGAATTAGTTCACATAAAAAACTTTAGTATTAAAAATTAAATAAATAAATCCGTATTTTATGACTTGAATATAAATGAGCTGCGAAGATTTCTAACTTTAATAATAAAATATGTTTTAACAACTATTCTAGACGTTATGATACAGATATATGTAGTATGATTTGAAATAGGAAGTAAATTTGAGATTTGACACAACAAATGAAAACGTGCTAAAGCTCACATTATTTTTTCGAATTAAATGATTGATAACCAAATTTATAGTGGTTTTGAGCACCCTGCCAAGAATTATTGAAATAGAAACACAACCCATTAGTTCCTGATCGCATTTGTGGGACATGATTATTCCATTTTACTTTACACACATTATGAAAATGGGACATTAATTAATTAAAGTATAAAGCCATGCAGGGTGTGTATTAGTTGGTTATGTCACTTTGCATTTACGTTGGCGATTTGACAATAATTCCAAACAAGTGCACAAGCCACTGCAATTTTTTCAACAAATTATTATCAAAGCACAGCCAAATCAAACCGGTTGACAGCAAAAAGGTAGAAATGTGCTATCGGCATACACTTTGGTCTTTTTAAAATGTTAAATATTGTAACAAGCGAGTACTGCCTGATGCATTTCTTTTGCTTTTTCATTTAGTCGTTACTGCTATCGAATAGTAAGTGAAGCGTCCTTTGAAAATAAATCTTGTGGCAATAATCGTGCTTAATACGAGATTGGGCGATGAGCTTCAATTCGCAGCAAAATCTGTACGTTTTATGTGTCTGACAAAATTAAATAATACAACGGTAAAGAATAGTAACCAATCCAGTGTAAGATTGTAAACAAAAAGTCACGACACTACACGCATCTCAGTTTTTGCATATTTATTTAATAGAGTGTTTTACGAAAAAAATATAAAATACATGCAAAAAAATGAAGTTTTGCACGGGAACATCTTACGAAGGAGGATTGACTTTAATACGATTCATTGATATTGTAAGTTTCTTTACACAAATTGTTTTTAAAATAAAAGAAATAAAATAACGTTGAGCCGGAATTTTTCAGACATTGGCAATTATTTCCGTGTTAGCCACTTCCATTATGTTCGGTATTCCAGGTTTATACAATATGATTCAGGAATTATTTTACCAAACTGGAGACTATCAATCTCCCGACGATTTACAGTTTACAGGTAAAGGATCACAAATTACAAATTTGATATGATTTGGTTTGGAATCACGATTTTTTTTTGCATTACAGTTTGGGCAATTTTTCTGGTTCTCCTCACAGTATTCGGTTTGATATTTCTGGCCATTGAAGTAGTGTTATTTCTCACGTTGCGTGAAGCTAGCTCAGAGGTAATCAATTATATACATATTAACTAATATTTTTTAGCATAAATGTAAACTGTAAAGTCATATTTATCAAATTATGTTTTTGATAATTGCAGAGAAGTTATACCCTTTGCCACAAATGGTTCTATATTCGGATTACTCTTCTCATTTGCTCCATTGTATTTTCCATCTATCGTGTAGCGTGTTTAGAGTGGTCACCTTATGATGCCGTTTTCGAGCCATTAAAATTTTACAGGGTTATTGAGCTTATCTTTGTACGAAATTTTATGAGTGAAATTAAGCAAGAAGAAAAAGGTCTTAATCGTCAAATCATTGATCAAATTATTCGTTCAGCCGTATAACTTTACATTTGACATATCCTTGTAACTTTAGCCTTTTGTACAGGTTGGCAAATTAGTGAATCGCTTCACTTTGAGAATTTATTTTGACCTATTTAGTGGACCGATTTTAAT
>JAQIXN010002533.1:0-11242 GCA_034698145.1 Proisotoma minuta
CAATCATAACAACTCGTATCACATAAGAGGGAGAAATAAATAAAATCTAAACATTTTTAACAACTTTTCATAGGACAGTAATGTTGAATGTAGACATACTTTTGGCGTCTTCGGTCTCAGTTTTCAACATCTTCTCCGCGTAATAATAAGTGTGAGCAGAGCTCCATACAATAGTCTCCATGTCTAAAAATATTTAGCAATTACCATATTAAATCCGAAACACATTAAATTGCAAATTTACCCATGATTTCTGCCTCTGAGTAGATCCGCTTTTAACGATAGCAAAATACACATTAGGCAAAATTGGTTGTCATTTACTGAGAAATATCTTACCTTAGGTTCGGAGATTTGCTTATCCAGCTTGAAACACATCTTTGAAAATATGTACGTATGCTAGTGATATGAATACAAATATTATATGCCGGAGCTACAGCCAAAAGCAAAATGAATGCAGCTGAAGAATTTCAGGTAGAATTTCCCAAGGTTCAAGGTTGAAGACCTTTTTGAGAAATGGAATTCAAAATTTTCCATTGCTGCTAAAGGTCCTTTCCTGTTGTTACTTTTAAATATATGATGAACAATTCAATTTGAGGGAGAGGACATGATTAGATTTAATCCACTGAAATGTGTAACTGGTTAATTATTAATGGATGAGGGAGTTTTACGCTTCTAATAATGGATGCGACAGATTTGGTTTTATTTTATCTCCTCGCTTAAAAAGTTTAAATCAAATCTAATTTTCAATAAGCGTGTCCTTTCCCTTTGTCTCAGTTTGTTGCATTGTCATCTAAATCCAACTCCCATTGGATTTCAAACCATTGTATTGGACTAAATTAAAGCAGTGCTGGATGTAAAATAAAATAATGCTTGTAAATAGAAAAAGTGTTGGAGGGACACTAAATTTCATTCAATGTCACTTCTGGTTTTGATTCATTCCAAACTAATTCCAATCTAATCAGCTCAACATCCTTTTGTTCAGAAATTCAGTAGTAGTTTAAACTTGAATGTAACCATGCAATTTGGTTATTTAAGTATATGAATTAAATAACTTTTCTCTTTTAGAAATATATTGCGTCGTTGCGTTCTCGATTTTGATTGGGAGTTCCCTTGATGATAATTACCTTAACTTTACTCACCTAACCAAATAAGTAACTGATGTAACGAGGAGCATTAAACTCATAATTCTCATTACTTTCACCCATTGGGAGGAAAAACAAGTGAAATTACAAGAGTGGAGTTTGGCAGTTGAGCCATTTGTAATTTATGAATGGTCCCAGGTGACCGATGGACTGATGGTCAACTTTACATTCGTTTGAGAAATCTTTGTGATTACTTTCTCTTTTGTGGTGAGGTAAAGGTATGGGAGCAATTAAAAGAGCAGAATTTATTTACACTCGGATTAGTTTTATGGTGGAAAACAAATGTGGCTTTGGTTGGCCTGAAATTACAAATACTAAAGGGTATCAGGGAGAAGAGAATAATTTTCAATGCTGAAACAACCCTTTCTTTTCCATTGTTACCAACTCCTTTGTTCTAAGGGATCCTCCATGAATATATTTTGGGCTAAGGAAAATCTTGGCCTTCTACGCCAATAATTTATGGAGGGCTTTAAATTTGGGGAGTTTGTGTAAATGAATGAGAGACGCTATTCAGTCAAAATCAAGTATCCAGTCAAGCTAAAGATTCATTTGCGATTTGGGATTGGTTTTACAATTACAATAATTTACAATGGAAGAGTAATTAAGGTGGAAACATGAAATAAATATTAACTCCTCTTTTGTATGTAAGCCGATGAACAAATTGGAGTAGAGCTTATTCGAATATCTCACCTAGTTCAAATAATTTTATTCAAAAAGTAGCATTTTTCGTCACTCTTACTCAAAACAAGACAAAACCTTCGCATTTACAATAACATATTATAATTGAGTAATTTAAAACGACTCACTTTAATCTATTGTTGAGTTACACTGCTATCAAATTGGAGGTATTGAAATTCCAATTTCTCAATTTGAGGTGTGAAGGAATTTGTGGAATTTTCTTACCAAATTCCTTCTTCCATTTGGTCAGTTCCCAACTTTAAACTTTTTAAGAGGGCTGATGATAAAGCTCACTCTCATTTCTTTTTTTGGCAGCATTCCTCCAGTAAAAGTAAAAGGACGAGGGGACAACAATTGGTTCAAATTTGCAGCCCTTTTATCCCATGATTCAAATATCCGTAGAATCCATGAACGATCCTTCCAAAGATCCAATACTCAATACCAAGATTTTTTGAACAAATGAAATGAAATAAAATAAAGTCTTTTCTTTGTCTGAGTGAAAGTTTGGCATTGGTTGGCGTGAAGAGATGAGTGAAGTTAATCTCTAAAAAACCCTTTGAAATGAAATAAACTCCCGTGGGGTGGGGGAGGCTTTAAATGGATTAGAGAAGTAGAAAGTAGATTATTTGTCATGTGTGTCCCCAGAGTGACAGCCTACACAACTGCCAAAAAGAATTCATAGAATCTATTTATTTTCAATTATATTCATCATTTTACTTTACACTCTTCCTAATAATTGTTGGAGCAAAGAGCAAGCGGAGCATTGCATGCAAATTAGGGAAAGGTGATTTCCATAATTTTATACGTTTTTCTTCTTTCTCTAGAGAAAAGTTAATCGGATGCTAATTCTGTATCTAAATTTTAATTAATTAAAACGCTTTAAATAATGTATGGATATCACTTTCACCAGCCCCATGCCAGCTTATCTTTACAATTGATGGATGGAATTAGCCCAAAAAACCAAAGTAGCTAATTTAAAGATCAAATCCGGTCAGCGGTGGACAGTGTGAGGGAAAGAGAGTAGCTTTATAATATATTGTATGTGTGGCTTAGTTAAAGCTCCAGAGCTTATCCTATTTAGATTTTATTTCAAAGTAGAAATTGCATTGCAATCAATTTGCATACGTAATCTGGGAACTTATGTTTTGTTTTCGAATCTCCTCTCCCTCTAATCATCTCTTTGAGGCTGATGTGAGCTTAATCCTCTCAATTCGATTATCCACTTTCCCCACTCTACCTTATATGCAAAAGTAGTAGCCTCCACAAATTACTTTCATGCAGTAGCCTATATAATTTCTTTAAGGAAAAACTTTCTCCTAAGCCAAGCTACTACACAATTTCCTCATTTTAAGCTTTCTATTCGTTTCCACCAATCTTGGTTTCCATGGAATGTAATATTTAGGTTAGTCGAATTAGAAATTCAATGCTTTATGCAATCCCTTCGTCTTCATTTCGTTAGCAAAACAAAAAGCGTCCAGTGGAGCCAATAATATGCAAAATCTTGTTTTCCCTCCTACTTTTCCCTATTTACTAATTCTCTTGCCTAATCTTTGGATATTTTGCAACAGAGCAGAACATCCAAGTTGCTTTAAGGCTTAAGAGTTTCAAACAGTATTTAAATTGAAATTATCCACTTACACTTTACTTTAAAGTTGGAAGCTGGGGCCTTCAATTCAAGTTTACAATGTTTGCAGTCGGAACTTGTCAACTATGCAAACTCTAAAATTCTCTGCTCTATCATCATTTCATGGATATAATTACAAATCCCAATCCGTCCACTTAATAATTGCTTTGCGTTGCTTCTTTCGCTTACAAAGGGAAGCGAAAGAAGCAATGGTTGGATGGATGCAATTGTTTGTTGAAAAATATTGAAATCTGAGCAACAGGGGAAGTTATTGGAAAGTGTGTTGATGGGGAAAGGAGAAAGATTATAAATAATGATCATCTGGAGGCTGTAAAATTTGCTCCTTTCTTTCTTCTCCAATTCCAATTTCACTTTCTCCCTCCCGTTGCAATATGTAATTAGAAAATACTCCAAAACTCACTCATACACTCGTTCCCTCAATAAATCACAATTGGGACAGATTACATGTCAAATACATATGACCAACTAAACTAGCAACCAAAGTTGTAAGAAGGGAGAACGAGCCAACGATTAGAGAAAATAAATGTGGCCCGACCACGTACTCTATATATTATATATCCACCAAAACACATAAGCTTCCCGTCACACCCACAAAACAAAGCTTGCTGGCGAGTTCAAAATTGAATTTTCAGGGAGAAAGTTTACAAAAAGTTTCATTTCTTAATGGGAATGTATAAGGTAATGTAATTTGTTCTAATTGTAGCCATGGATGAAAGAGGATCCTTTTGTGATATTATGTTATGTGTTGGCTAACGAGGTAAAGGATTCGAATTACAGCCTTCATTCCTATATAAGGTGGAAATTATGAGGATTGTGACATTAGATTGTAAAAGAAAGGAAGATGACACCGGCATATAAGCAATAAAGGGAGTCGGCTGAGGGAAAAGTTGAATTCAGTCTCTGTAGTCCAATTATCACTAATAATCCTTCCTTTAGCCCTTCTCGTTAGTTCCGGAGGAACATCCACATCAAAACCAATTTAATTGCTCAAAAGAGGACCATCACACAAAGTGCCGCTTTTAAACTACATAGTTGGGTTAATTAAAATTGATCAATTATCTGTGATTTTACCTTGTTTGTTGCAGAAAAGTTGCGGCCAACTTTCCCCTTTCTTCTGCTTGGCTCTTCAACTCTTCAGAGTCCACATCACACATCCTACACAATATCATCCACTCTCATTTACTCCAGGGTCATTAACAAAGAAATAAAATATGTATTGTCCCCTGTTTTTAGGGTCCCAGATTTTATTTCATTTTACGAAGGAGGGTGCATCTGCAAGCTTCTAATGACCCACTACACACCCACATCCATATGCCAGACAAATAAATCCGGAATTTTATATCATTTTGTTGCAGCGGATTGCATTATTACACTCTTCTCTCATGTCAGTGTGAAAGGTACTTATTGGAGCGAATCAACCACTTGCTTCTCCACTAATAATCCCCACATACTTATGGATGGTTGATGTGTTTGTCCCCATCCCCTTTGGTTCCCTCATATTAGCAAGATAATAATGAAGAGGTTGGTTAGTTGAGGGCTGCTGGTGGTAGCGTCCGATAAGATACAACTTACTTAATGAGACTTTCTCTCTCTCTCCACCTAAATAACACAATACAATGGACACAATGGAGGGAGGGAGTACAATGGAGGACATGACAAGAATATACTTTCCCCGTCCACCTCCAGGTCATTCCAGTCAGGTCCACTCTTGGGCTCAGTCCCCGCAAATGACGATGCTTGAGGTGGACGAGATGACATTTATTGTGGAATAGCTTTCCCCTTAATTAATTACTCTCTTTCTTTCTTATACATATGTGCAACTCATGTAATTGAATGTTCATGTTTATGACAGATTTTGTCAATCAGGATCACGCAATAATTCCTCAGCCTTCATTCCATATCTGGCTGGCAATAAAATGGATTTTTATGAGGCCAATAATAGATACAACATGTCAAACGCTCTCCAAGCCACAAGTGTATGATTTAGAGCATTCAACCTGTCAAAAGTGTAACTACTTGCAATTGAAAAAGCTTTGGGCAGCTTACTTTTTTTATTCCACTTTTTACACTATTTATGCAAACGTTCAAAAAAGCTTTTGCTCATTCTTCTCCAAGTAATTTATGAAGAGTTGGAAAGACAAGACAAGGGGATGAATAAACGATTTTTTCATAAAAGAGAAAACAACTTTGTATTCAATACACAAGATGCACAAGCCAGAGATGAAGATCGATCTTCTTCTTTTACTGTGTATTCAGCGTTTTATTTTGATTGAGTTTAAGATTGACTTTGAATTTGAATTTTCAAACTTTCTTCACCACAAACTCTGTCAGTTTCAAGAAGAAGAAAAAGTTTTTGAGGAACAAAGTTTAAACTGTTCTTTAAAACGATTTTTGTCCTGCGAAGGAAACTTTTCTTCTGAAAGGACTCTTGGCCCAAAGAGTAACCTATTTCCTAATCTTGGTGCATCGGATAATGTGATACGATTCAACCTTTTTAACACACATTCCCTTCCTCTTTCTTATTTATATACGTTTTGTCACACTCTTGTACTTTGCATGCATGTTTGCAATCTTTGAAAAAGCTGTTTCATCAATTGTGCTCCTTTGGGTCCTTTACACATTTGTCCCACATATTTCATGCTACTTCACTTTATGTTAGTAAAATATGGAAGATGCGGAATAATCGATAAATTTGTGTTTGATGCATGAAATCGGTCATTCAGCTGTGAATTCGATTTCCTTGTGTTACGTTTACATTGGCTTCTCTAAACTTGACAAGCTTGTGGTCGGTACATGGAAGAAAAATAACGAAATAAAACACAGATTTACATTTACAGCCGCTTCCGAACACTCTTGTTATTGGATAATTATGCAAGGGAATGACTCAACTGGCTGTTATTTATTTAAATGTCTATTTTTCAATTCCCATCGGACTTTTTATGTCCTTTAACATCTGTAGTCTGCAGTCGGACAACTTTTCCCCAACATTCAATCCACTTCCTTTTCTTTTCTATCCCTTGATTGATGAAGTTGACCGTGGCCGTGAGAACTGGGCATAACATCAACATTCGCTTAGATCAGACAATTACCTTCCGACAATCATCCATCGCATGCAACGGGCTCGTAGAAATAACTGCCCATTTATTTAGCTGCATCCCCTAATAATAATGGACCTCACACAAATTATCTCTATAAATAGAACCAAACTGTACAAAGATATATAAATAAATAAGGCTGCTAGATGCAATTCCCGAATGAATCCTCAATTTATATAGTTTATAATAGTTTCATTGAGAAAATTGCTCCTCGTGTATTTTCTTTATTGGATTTCCTGAAAGAAAATTAAATGAGTAACATTATGACGTAAGAATAGGAACTATAACTCTGGTTAACATTAAAGCATTTTTTATTAAGCACATCTAAAAAAAATATACGAGCTTTCATGAGGGACATCAAAATCATTTAATTACGTTTATTTGCCCATTTTTACCCTAAAACGAAGTGATCCCTTCTTTTCTTTCTCAATCCCTTCAACTGAATGCAACTGATTCCATGTGTAGTGTATATATTTAATAAAATAGCCCAGCTCATAAATTGTCACTTTGAAAGAAAACATTAGTATAGAATTGACAGCTTGTAGTTCTTTTTACCCTTTTTAGGGTGAGATCCATAAAATATAAATTAGTTACGCATTCAGTTAGTTACTAATAGCTCATTTTATTTATCTCAAAGACCCTTTATCACATATGCTCACTTTTCCAAGAGTAAAACCAAAACATGGCAACATGGAATTGGTAAATGTTCCTCCTCATGGTAATTTTTGATCGGTTATTTTTCTCAGGTTTTTCATAACAGTCTCATCTTAAAATCAATTTACTTTAAGAAGCAGTTTGTTGCTGGGAAAATGGATTCCCGTTGTTGCTTGCAACTCATTTCTGTGAGGTAAGTGGATGGATACAATCTCAGCAAGTGAAATTAGTTGGCTACTTTCTCAAGACAAATTACTTTTTCATGATGACCACAAATATGGCTTTTGATGGCAGATGTCAAGCTAAAAAACAAGACGGTTGGCAATATATTATTAAAATGAAAGTTTGTGGTTTAAGATTTGATGGGATGACAAAGTTTGGATGAGCAACATTGAAATCTCACATGAGATGCTCAGAGGACAAAACTTTCTCCACTTGTTCAAACCAAAATCCAAGTTACAAACCAAAGAAAAGTGAATTTTGATTTGGACTCCAAGTCAGAGTTTCTTTGTGGAAAAATGTCATATCATTTTCACTTTCACCAGCCTTTTCAACTGCCGTTCATGAATTACTTTTAAGGCTAAAAGCACTTGAACAAGGGCGACTTTATTTAGTGGATGCTCCGTAGCCAAAAGAAAGGTTAGCAAGGTTATGAAATAAATCTCGAATTGAAGAATTTCTTGGGATATATTTTTCAATTCAATATTCAATTTTATTTGACACTGGATTCCTCTTTTCTTGCAAAGGGATGATAGGATTCAGGCTAAATCCACTCAAAAAAGCAAATCAACTCCTCCCAACCAACCAAAACCAAAAACCAATTCAACTCTAAATCTTGTAAGAGTTGAATTGAAATTGATTCCTATTTTTTGCTTAGGATTATCATCCTTATTCTTATTAAGTTCCAGCCTTGGCTTTTTGCCTCACCTAAGAAAAAAATGATGACGTGAGGCAGTTTAGTTCATGGTTAGACCTCCGTCCCTCGGCGGCGTGCTCAAACTTCACTTCACAGTTGCAAGGTGCGCAGTAGGCTGCAAAAGAATTACGTCTGTTGTGAAAAAGGGGTTGTTTTAAAGAGGCACACCCTCTTAAAATTGACCAGGTAGCTGAAACAAGGTTTTGCTATTCAAAATACTTTATTTTACAATTTTTTCCATCTTTCAGAGACTTTTGCCTCTGAAATTTAAAGAAGATGGATTCTCCTATTTATTCTTGTAATTTTGACGCGGAAAGGGACGCCCTTTTGGAACAATTGGCATTTGATCTTGAACATGGGGAGCTATTGAATTGTCTTGTGATGCCGAGTGGGCCCGGCTTCCAAACCACACCTGACCCGAGGGACGAGGAATTGTTGGGGATGGGCCCTGTCCTGCCCGAAGCCTTCGGCCTTGACGTCTACAAGGCCATTGACTGTGCAATTGGACAAATTGACCAGACTCCGGATTACGATGGCGAGCCCCCTATAAAACTCACTACAAAGACCAACAGTGAAACAAATGAAGTCACCATTACGTCAGTTACTGTCCCAAGAAGCCAGAAATTTATTAAAGTAGTACCGGTTCGAATCGTGCTTACAAATATAAAACGAGAAGATGCAATTGCAATGACTGCCAAGCCGAAAAAGATTAAGCCACCAAAAGTACAGACAAAGAAAAAGACAAAGAAGCCGGAATGTCAATACTACACCAAATTTGAGATTCCTCTGAGAGCTCGTAACAAACGAAAATTTGAGAATGTGAATAAGCGTCCAAATTCTTCTAAAATAAAAACTTCAACAGGAAAGAAAGTTACGGAACAATGTCATTCAAAAGTGGATAATCGTGAGCCCCCAAAAAAGTTTCCTCCAACTAAAAAAACAAAAGCTCCAAAAAGAGAAGAACCTTTAATTGAGAAATTAAAAAGTTTACTCAAGAAACCAGAAGGAAAAGGTGTGATGCCAACAGTTTTGGTTAAAAAACCGAAAGCTCATACTGAAAAACCAAGAGATCATGCAATAAAATCAAAATCTGAGAAGAAGAAATCAGAAAATCCAATTAAAAAGCCAGCAACTCAAGCTAAAAAGCCAGAAGCCTCAATTAAGAGACCCGAAGCTCCAATTAAGAAGCCAGAAGCTCAAGTTAAAAAGCCAGAGGTTCATGTCAAAAAATCAGAATCTCAAGTTAAAAAGCCAGAGGTTCATGTCAAAAAATCAGAAGCTCAAGTTAAAAAGCCAGAGGTTCATGTCAAAAAATCAGAAGCTCCAATTAAGAAGCAAGAAGCTCAAGCTAAAAAACTTGAATCTCGAACCAAGAAACCAGAAGTTAATGCTATGAAACCAAATGCTTTGATTGGTCCTCTATTTCCTGAAGCTAATCAAATAAAAAAGTTTAAGATTCCAAAGTTGGTGAAGCCTGTTGCTCAATTTGTAAGATCAGTATCTCCAATTCGAAGGTCCCTTTCTCCAGAAAGAAGGTCCATTTCTCCAGACCGAAGGTCATTTTCTCCAGACCATAGGTCTCGCTCTCCAATTCAAAGGGCTATTTCACCAAGCGAGGCTTATCTATTTGATGACTTGATAACTTTAAATTTCGAGACTGAAACCGAGACCGAGACTTTAGCCGAAGCGCCCAATTCTCCAGCTAAGAAGCCTCAATCACCAATTGATGAAAATGTGGACCATAAACCTCAATCACCAATTGAGGACAAGTTTGAATCTCCATTCAACGAGGTGGAAATTATCTTTGATGAGCCTGGTATATTTATTTATGGTTTTTTCTATCACTACTATTTTTTGTTCTAACTATAATTTAATTTAAACTATAGCACCAGAAGAACCTCCAACTGAAAAGTCAGAAGCTCCAAAAATTGCTGCTGAACCTCAACAAGCCAGCGGAAATGATGATGAGAGTGAAGACGAAGATATTTTGGATCTTTTTGTAAATGATGACGAATTCTTGTTTTGAAACCTGTAGATGTAGTTTGAGCATTATCAATTTGGTAATGGTAACGTGTAGTAATTTGGTAAAGACTTGAAATTGTGACTAGCTAGTAAATAACTAAACATGGTTGGTAAATCTATGCATTTGCTCTAAATTATTTTGGGCCTAAGCTTTGTCTGTCCGTCGCCTTTCAAAGGATCATTAGATTAGGATAGAATGAAAATGGGGATATTTATATATATCAAACAGAAATGCATCAAATAGATATCAGAGTTAGTTATGCAAATACCATTCATTTGAAAATATGTAGATAACAACATTGGAATTTGACCAAGTTCAACAGCACTAAAAAATTTAGATTATTAGATCAATTTGCTGAGGTTTTTTTATTAGTGAATCTGTTGTGGTGAGTGAGCAAATCTGCTTTCTCCGTGTCTCCCATTATTCCATCCACGTAAACCCATTTTGAGGGAGGATTATGCATCTTCTTAGTTTAAAACTTTATCCAGCCATCCGATACATCTCAATGTGTTGGAACTCAATCAACTTTCCTGTTCCTGGAAACTTTAAGCCACTCCCGAGGCTCCTTTACAAATTACATTCGTGGCTATGAATAAAACCCAACTCTCATTTTACACTTCATTTATTCCCAATTATACAAAAAGAAAGAGGTAGACCAGAGCGTAAAATTGGGTCAAATTGGAAAATTTAAACTCACCCTAAACCTAAACCAACTAGATACAAATAAATAGAAAAAAAAGTGTCTAAAATTCCTCATGGTAATGATGATATTTCCCAAAATGATCGCAAGGAATTTGCTCCCATTCCAAGCAAATCGGCTTAAGTCCATCTTCCTTCTTGTCATCTGTTACAACTCGTATTAAATAAGGCTCAATGTCAGCTACAAAATAAATAACAAAATTACATCATTAGCCAACCCAAGATCTGGAATAATATTAGGCAGGGAAACAAATTTACTATGTACTTACAAATTATCTTTCCTTCACTTTCCCAACCCCAGCCTTCGCCTTCTGATTCCGGATCAAATCCTCCACCACCACCCCCTGAAATTACCCCAAATTAGTTTCCATTTGCAAAATCTACATTTTTACT
>JAQIXN010002534.1:0-11240 GCA_034698145.1 Proisotoma minuta
ACTTGCCAATTATTTTTATCTTCGGTAGTTTCGGAAATATACCCGGGTAACAGAACTTATGACTGGACTAGGTATATTATTATTTGATCATCAATCAAGAGTTGGATAAAGTCGACATTCGTAGCTAGTAATAAGTAAAGCCTTTAAATCTCTCCAACACTCGATTGACAAAGAGTATTGTCAAATGATTGTCTTTTTTGGTTGGTTTAGGATTCTATTGGGCTCTGGAGGCGTGATCAAGAGTTTGTGACAGGGAAAAATATCTTTTCCACTCACACTCCAATAATTTTGGTAAGAGACAATTCAACTAAAGAAATATATGTCTAGAATAAGCAAATGAGTTAATCTTGAATGCTCCTTTCTCCTTTATCTTTTCTCTTTAACATTTCTCTCGTCCTAACTGTCAAACATAAAAGAAACGGGAATTTACTTTTAAACATTTTTCCCAATAACAGGGACAACTGAAAATATTCAGCGCTCGCTGTCTATGTGACGGCATTTATGTATGAAAAGAATAAAGAATGGTTGACAGAAGCATGACTTGAGTTCGGAAGAATGTAGATATCTGAATGAATGTATATCTACCTACGGAGAAGACGAAAAGGGAGATGATGGTGGTTGGTGGCTATTATTGGATTGAGAATCAGTCAGTCAGATGAAAGTTTTATCAGATCACATAAAAAGAAGAAAAAAGTGATGAGTGAGAAGCTTTATTAAATCTTACCCACGAGGGCGCATATGAATTTTTGGATATTGCCACTTCCAATAGTTCCAATAGACAACAAAGTTCTCTAGAGATCTCTTTATAAATATTTTCTAGGCTTTCTGAGGTGGATTTTTGGATGGACAGAATAAAAGACATGAGAGAGAGAGGTTTAGGAATGTGGGATGGGATGGAATGCGAACGAAATTAAATAGAAATGATATTACCTGCAGCTATCATTCTCCACTTGGCTTTGTTCTCCATAAGATGATTGAGCCAAGGTCTGAGGATGGGTCCGTAATTGTGGCCTAATAAAATATAATATACATGTATATTGGCAATAGGCAAATGCCTATTTTGATACTTTTTTTTATTAATAAATAGCATTTTTAAAAACCATACCTGGACCTTGAAGGGGGAAGCTTGGGGTCCGGGAACTGAGCGGCAATTTATTGGCTGAAGTTGACGAAGAGGACGACGAACTACTGTCCGTCTTAATGTTATTTTCAGACTCTGTCCTTCTAGTTGTGGAGCTAGATGAAGCAGAAGTGTGGAATGGTTTTATGGGCGTCTTTGTCGGGGGAATTTTCCCGGCAGCCGCCGCCTTGAGAGTGGGTGCGGTCGTTGATGCCCCTCCCGAAGAGTTCAAAGAAGGTCCCTCATCCGATTTGAGAAAAAAGTCAATCAAATCACTCAATATACTCAAGCTCGGTTCCACAATAAACTCAATAAAACTTATTTGGGACTCGGGAATTAGAACGGTATTTCTATCACACAGGGGACTAAAGGGTAAGCCTGTTAAAGAGAAAATCTTTGTTAAACCTTTTTTGTAACTTTCCGATTTAATCTGATTGAGCCTTGCAAGCAACTCATAATTGTTCAGTGCAAGTTTTAATCATGGATTAAATAATTGTAGTCAACTCAATCTAACCTAGTTTTGCTTCTTCATCACCCTGCAAGAAAAATTCATCCAGGATAGTATCCGCAAATTTCTTATGCAAACGCCATGGCTTTCCTGGATGGCTGATATCTGCGGCATGCAAAAGAAGGGACATCAAAGCCATACTGAGGGATGGGGACGACCTAATTGTAATAAAAAGAACAATTATTATCAATTTAACATTTGGGATTCTCATCTCTCAGCTCAATAAAAACAATTCCAGGCGATTTATTACATGTTTTATTTACATTTGAAATAATTTTTGCCTGGCCCATAATTTTTTGCTGTATGGCCTGAGCATGGCTTGTATAATAATCTTTGGTTAGAAATGCACGCGCAGAAATAATAGCATTATGAAGGCTTCTTGGCAATTTAATCAGCACATTCCGTAGCTAAATATAATTTCATTACTCCATTTCTTCAATTCTCCACTATCCGGTCGTCTCCAATCTTACAAAAATGTTGAGACGAAATTCAGCGGAATAAAAGAATTAGAAAGATTGTCGTAGAGGTGGATTAAGAGCAATTTAATTTCTTCGTCGCTTTCTCCGATTAACTGAATCGTATTCTGCGCATCTGAGCCATCAGATTATCTCAACGACCAAAGTAAGCAAGTTCCATTAATGCTGACGTTTAATAGTTGTTTCATCTTTGTCATTATCATCAACAACATTGCCCACTTTCTATTCTATTACTTGTTTAATGAAAATATCCAACCAAATACTTCTACCAGTTCTACCAGCTCTACCTCCATTTTTTCCATCAATCAACGTCCCAGTGGATACACGTCAAAAAGTATCTTGAGACACTTGTTCCTGCAGTCATTATCAAAAACTACTTTAGCACAAAAAATAAAACAAAAAACAGCCTTCAAGTCTCTAAAAAAACAATGATATTACTTGTCATCTATATACTTATTTATTTAAAGTCACACAAAGGTGTATCAATTTCATCTAAACATGCGACCATTTCGGTGGTGCTAAGCTCAGAGGATAAATAGATACGTGCTCAATATCGTTGAGGGGAAGGCCACTCAATTACTTGACCCAAACTTTCACTGAAGTGGGAAATGTGTATTGGCTTGTTATGCAAAACATTGAGACTACAACGACGGTATATCCCTCTCGCTATTTGTGTACGTGCTATGAGAGATTAGAATAATCGAAGTGAAAGAACGAGGTCATTTCAGACTGTCTTCTTCCTCTGTCCAATTAGACATGTTTAATTCATCTCAATGACGTAAGCATTCCAATAAAATAAACTTGCTTCAATTTACTCTACCTGCCAAAAACGACTATGACAATTCTATCCCACTTGCAAATGTATTTATTATTAAAATGTATCTGTATTATCAACAAAGCAATATGATTATATGAATGTATTTTTCGCAGAAGCAATGGCAATCTGTTTAGCTCAAATTGGCCAAGTAAATAAAATTATTCTAGAAAACCAAGAAAAGTTGTATGCATTTCATAATAATTTATAATTGGCAGTCTTACTTGTCTCCGCTGAGGATTGCTCGGACGTGCTTAATTTGTGCAAAGTGAGTTGACATGTCCGTGAAAAGGACCATTTCAATCACTAAATTTCGGAACTCGCGAAACTCTTCAGGTTTCAAGTTGGCCAATACATTTTTGTCGTCATCTTTTAGTAGTCTGAAAATAAAAATTGACATGTTTACAAGATAAAATATGCTTAAGATCACGCATGTACCAATTATGAAAATAGTATATTTTTAATTAATAGTATTTTTGATATTCCATTAAGGTCACTTTGGCACTTGAAAGAAAGTGCAAAAGTAAATTAAGGAGAGACTTCAAAGAGAAATAAATGGGGCTCTCATTCATTTGTTGGTTTTGTTCACACGCACACCTCTCCCTTCCATTCCGGATAAAAGGAAATACATTTTTAGATACATGCATTAGTCCTCTGGAAACCAGTTTTAAAACACTCGTCATATACTATCATCTATATTAACTTTTGCCATCGAGTTATCCCCCTGTCATTGTATAGTATTGACCAAGAAAACATTAATAATTTGTTAACTTTATTTTCAAAAAAAAAATATTTTTGGATTTGTTTGATTCTACAGATATTATCTGTTGTTTGAGAATTAAGAATGGAATATATATTTTTTTACTAATCCATCTACTTTCACTGCCGGACCTTTATTGCGGTATTATAAAAATTGACCTGATGGAAAAGGACATGGTGATGGATTTAATCCTTTCATCTTATTTATGCTCTGCAAAAGGTTAAGCGACAAAACTTTGGGAAAACTTTTTGTTTTACTTTCCCCTTTTAAACTACTTTAGCATGCAAAGTTGCATTAACTGTGATATGTATTAACTAGCTATATAAAGGGAAGATCTCACAAAACGGCACTTCGACACTGTCACAACTTTTGTGATAAAGACAACACTGCGAGTTCATTAAAAACAGAGACGTATTTTAATATATGTAAGTTGCCGAAACTGAGACATTCACAAAAAGACATATTCTCAACTTGCAATAAAATGCAAAACGACACAGTTGAGTTTAATTTTGAAACTTTATACTTTTAACCTTTAATAACAAACTTTTCCTCTAGGATTTGAAAATTTTAATTGAAGTATTCCCAATCACGTAATTCACAAATGTTCCCGTCTCTCACAAATATGAGCTCACAAAGTTTTTCCAGGTGGGGCAAAGTTTTATTGCCTCGTTGTAGCAGAAAGAAGAAGAAACTTTTTGTAACTGGATTTGCTACTCTCTCTTTCTGAGTCTCTCCTCAATTCTCTACTTTGAACTTGCAAAGTCTTTGACTTTAAATCTTAAACTGAAACAAGGAACATGCGTTTATGAGTTTTGATTTAAGCACCTGACAAGTCAAAGAAAAAGTTTGGAAAATTCTCAGGATTTTCCCATTACTTTACTTCTCCGATACAAACTGCAAATGACGGAGCTATTTTACATTACTGAGTGAAAACTAACAAGTGAAAGGATTTGAAACTACACGCTTCTATTCATTTTAATAATACCAAAATATAAGATGTTTAGAATTTCTACGTCTTTCTTGGCATCATTCTAATTTTATGTAATCAGAACATACAATGATAAATTATAATGTGCCACAATGAGCTGGCTTGTTTTGCAAATTTGTTAATTTTTCTAAGCTTTGTCGTGCTGCGGCACATTTTCAATTTATTATTTGTCTCAAAGTCTATTTAAGCCAGTAAAAGAAGGAAGGAAGGAAGGAAAGACAGGGAACAAGGAAACTCGATTACAGTAATTATTTTATGACGAGAAAGCATTTAGTAGTTGGTTGTGTCGAGGAAAATGGGAGATAATAGATATGGTAATTTCATAATTTGAAAGTCAAACGCTTAGGGTAGAATTCAAATAGAGGCTCTCAGCAGGTAGTAAAGCCTTTCTCCTCCCAAATTCCTTGTTTACGTCTCTCCTCTAATACATTTATTTTCACATCCTAAGACCGTGGCCCGGAATTCATAAAATCTTCTTATTCCAGGCTCAATCAGACATGACAATACATAATAGAACTGCTCACAATGCAATCCACCTTCCATTCACAAACACATACATATTTATTATTATATTAGAGTTGCGAAATAGGATGTGAAAATTTGCGAAAAAAATGTACACCAATCAAATAGCACTTTATGCAATGCATTTTACGAGTAAATAAGAAACTAAAATAAAATGAGGTCAACAAAGAAATTTACATATGAATAATTGAAGTCAGGCTTATATATTGCAGAAAATTGTAGAAACGTGTATTACCTAAAAGCGGCACTGACGTGATGATTTTCCAAAACGGATCTGTCGTTGTATCTGAAGGATGGCAGACAAAAATATTATTTATGATTAATGACTTACATCAAATGCTAGTTCAAAGATTTCACTCACAGAAGGGCCAAATCTGTTTGTGTATTCACGTGGAAATTATTTGTTCTTCCCGTATGTTCCAAGTCGTGTATCAGGGCTGCGAAGAGAAGTGCAAAGATTTCCAAGTCTGTCAAGTTATTCTGAAAATAGTCAAAAGAATAAGTTTAGCTGAATACGGCTGTACGTGTAAATATTTACTCTAAAGACTAACTTTCACTTCAATGAAAGGAAATTTATATATTTTCTTCATAAAGTAATGCATATAATTCAAGAAAAGCAATTGATTTTGAACTAGCTGTGATAACCACAACAAATCAGCATTTAATACATAATTTCATTTTTTGTAGAATTTTATAAAAGTTTTTTGCGCTGTGTTGGTTGCCTTTAACTTGGATGTGTATATCTAAGTTGTATAGTTTTGATCTTTGTGTTTCACAAAGCGTGATAGTATTACTAGAAAGGCGTCGCTTATTGCAATGCTATAAGTACGTTCGTCTAAAATCGTTCAAGAGATAAAGACCTCTCAATTTCCTCAAGTGACAGAATCTCAAAATCAAAAACTTCTACTTTGTGAAAGTTGAAGTGATTGATTCAATTTTTTTCATAAATATTTATATTTATTATTTATAGGAGTATATTTATTTTGCTGAGTTGAAATAAATATAGTTTTCATTATAATTATCTAAAATCTTCGCCTATTACGTTTGAAAACATGAGAATTTGAACTTCCATATTTTGCTTTCTTGGGTTGAATATTTGATGATATTCTATTTATACATTAATTTATAGCCGAATATTAGATTATATACATTTGGCAAGTTATAAAAGCTCAATGCTATGTTTTGCCATAGCACTTTTGTCCTTCAGTCCAAATGCGGACAATGAAATGACAACTTGAGTTTTGGGAATATGTGAGCCTCACACAGGTGTTCGTTAACACAATTTATCACAGAGTCACTGAGAATGAGATTAGAGATCCTTTTACGCAACTGTATATAATATGATATAGCTTTTCCTTTTAATGATTACATGCTAAAGTTTAACTTTCTCTTACAACTTAGTTTCAGAGAGAAATGAGACATACCGCAATTCCACTGGAACCAATAAAATAATGAAGCGTTTGGGTGACATCGGCCGCGTGGATGTCATTATGATAAGGGTTCTTTAGCTTTGTGTACCCGAATTCCACGCCACCGAGAAAGGCGTCCAATTTGTCCAGATTCACACGAAATCGGCTTACAAGTCCGTAGCGGCTGAAGAGTTCTTTGGCAACAAACTTGAGAGAGTGGCCATTCGACTTCTCTTGCAGTTTGAAGATGTCAAAGTGCCAGTTGTTAATTTCCTACGGAATAACTTGGTAATTAGATTTACATCATTTACTTGGTTGCTTTCTCCTCCCACTCCCACTCCCTCTCCACACAGAATTTGCGTACATCATTATTTTCACAATGACCCTTTTAAGGTCATGAAGAACTATGCCTCAATTTAGTGGTAAACATACAAATGTTCTCTGCCTGAAGGAAACCACTTCCAATTCACAAGCAGCAATAATTCAGAAAGTTAAGTTTACAAAACGCCTTCATAATAATAAGGATTAATTAAAATGGAGTGTTTTGGCCTCCTTGAATTACTAAACGACACAATAACTGCCTTTAGCTAAAATTGAAAACTAAATAAATACTTGACAATTGTACTAAAAACTTTCAATGAATGCCAGAAAACATAAATCAGTCAAAATTCTTTCTGATTATTGCTATATTAAGCATTTAAATTTTCATAATTTTATTGAATGATTGAAAGGATAGAAATTTTATCATATTAATTTATAGCAGTGAAATGATGATTATGAGATTGATTTTTGATCTGGTCGAATAGAGATAGACCTACTGGGCTATGTGTATTAATGAGGGCAGATTCTTACTTTGGATTCTGCTGCTTTCTCTCGGTTCGTAATGAGTATGGAGTGGAAAAGTGGGCTTAACTCCACTGTTAAGAAGTTTATCTCTCCCGATTTCCCAAGGGAGCTAATTTATTTTAACCTTCTGATTCTTTTTTACCACGCTAGTTATTTATGAAAACTGAAAATTTCACACATTCTTTGATCCAAAAAATTAGCTGGTACGTCATATACAGGGTGAATAAACTAAGTATTATTAAGAAACAACCTTCTTTTGTATGCATTTTGATTTTGATTGCAGTGAATTTAAAACCATTTAGTGTATATATTTGTTGAATTGTAATTTTAATGTTTGAGAGTGAAATTTTCATACCTTGAGCAGCTGCTGAAGTTCTGCAGGGATTTCA
This sequence comes from Proisotoma minuta, assembly GCA_034698145.1. NCBI lineage: Eukaryota > Metazoa > Arthropoda > Collembola > Entomobryomorpha > Isotomidae > Proisotoma > Proisotoma minuta. The sequence continues at coordinate 7,833 of JAQIXN010002534.1, forward strand.
AGTGCGTTTGAAGAAAGTTGTCTGTAGAAACGGTCGACGAAAAGTCCTACGCGAATTGCATTTGCCACGGAACGAAACCTTAATAGAAATGAAGCATTGCAATAAATTAAATTTCTCAAACTCTAAAAATACACGGAAGGTCTGGAATCCAACAGAGTGAAAGTATTCCTTTAAAAAAACTACGCATGAATATGAAATTGAGACGGAAAATTGGATTTGTAAGTTGATGAATAAATGATTGGTAGTTGTAGGATGTTGGCTCATTATCCGTGAAACAAGTTATTTTACCTGGGTCTTGGCTCCGTTCTTGGCTTGCTCACCACGCTTTTGGTGAAAGTGGCCGCCAACCATTTGCGAACTTCTTCGGGGATAACTTCCTCGTCCACCTCCGACAGCTCGTTGTCAGACTCTTCTTTCCTGTGGGGAAATATTCAATTACACTTTAATGCCCTCCCACAACACCCTTTACGGCTCTAACGAAGGATACCATGCAGTGGGGGATAAATAATTCTAAATTACAAACACTAACACTACAGAGGAAAGTTACCAACAAAACTACTTAAGTCAAGTGCGCAACAAAAAATGTGCATCAACCAATTCTATTCAACATAAATAATGACCAAAAACATTCACATTTCCAGAACACGTCTCTATATTACATGTTCCCAGCATTTTAGTTAACAACATACGAGACGTAAAAAGAAGTGAAAGTAATTGAAACCTAATGCTGCCCTGAATGAGCTACACACAATATTTTATTTTTTAATAAAAAAAATAGAGAAACTTGGAGAAAGTTAGAAATTTTGATCTGATGTGAGGGATCATAGATGAAATGACAGCTAGTTGAATAGGATATTACATAAAATAATTTTTAAAAAAAGATGCAAGATATAATTAAGCATAATAAAAATTTAACAGATATTATGTGCTGTTTTCATGCTAAGTATTATACATAGTTGAATTGCAACAATTTCATTATTCGTGCATTATTTTTGATTGTATTTTCACAAAAGCTTTTCTGTACTATGATGTTCTTAATAACAGACTATTTCATTATACGCTTATTTTGTGATAGATTATAAAATGAAGTTAATTAGTAGCCCATGTTTGATCTGTGAGAGATTATTGAATTTAAAAGCTGACAAATAAAGCAATTCCACGTAAAAGCTTTAAACCCCAAAATTCACAGTACACAGAATCGTTGATGGATGATGAACAACAAAGAGGATCTGTCTAATTCCTGTCTTTGTCATGATCTATAAAAGGATCCATTAGCTAAAACTTATGTATTAACTCCAAATAAGGATTAGCTTTGGTTTAGGTTTCATCCATCACCATACAAATTCAAAGTTTGGATAGAAAACATTGAATTCACTAATCCCGTTCTCTTTCCTCAAGTCTTGTTTTAGATCAAGCTCAGACTAGAAAATCTGAACCTCTACAGCGCAAAACAATATCAAGATCAATTGATCAAATAACTTCCACGGCACTCTGCTTCGGGGGAACGAGTTAAAACAGGAAGTGGATCTGACGTTCAAGTTCTCTTACGATAAAGGCTGAAACCTTTTATTTCCTCACTTTATAGGTTCCAATTAATGCTACCAACAACACTCAAATCATAAGAAAAATCAACCGTATACTTGAAAGTATTTGTTTAATCTAACCCTCAAGTAGAAAAAACGACAAACATTAGTATCTGGTCTGGTCTTTTAACTATACAAGACACCAGTCATATAAACTCTCAGAAGAAATAAGATTGGATTTGGTTAATCGTTAGTTTTAGGATTGGGAGGAAAGTAAACAGATTTGAGAAAGTGGAAAGGAAATGGACTCAGCACTTTCATTGATAGAGTTATACTCACAATGGATTAGATTACACAAATGTTGGTAAAATAGATTGATCTGGAAAATAAAACGTGTTAGAGATTACAGTCAACAGTAGTGTTTTTTTAAATAAAAAAAATATATAAAAAATGTTAAAACCATTGGATGTAATCTTAATACAATAACATCTACTAATAACATCTAGTAGTTTAAAATTTGTGTTCTCTCTTTTGATTCCAAATCATATCAAATTTACGTCAGAAATTGTAAACAAGAAACACGCCCGTGCTTTGTCTTCACACAATCTTGGATAAACCACAAATAAAAATCAATCAATAAGACCATAACCTGCAGGGGATTTTTTTTTTCAGAACAAAACAGTGACGCTTTCCATCTAAACTCAATCTAAATCAATAGACAACAAGTTTTTGCTGCAAACAAGTCCAAGACAAGTTCCAAAAATGGATCACATATTGTGCAAATTCGGGTCCATGGGGAATATGTTTACAACTTTATCTACAGAGATATACAGTTGTAAGCTAGCCATTGCTCATGTTTATATACAGAACAAGTGAAGCGGGTCGAGTGGTCTAACCTCTCTCTCTCTGATTTAAGAGAAAGCAAAGTGGCAACAACACGTGGGCATAACCCTCAAGTGTTTTTATTTAACTCTATCTCTCTTCCTCTTTCTCTATTATTAGCAAGTCAATGTGGTGGTAACAGTCTGAGGAAAGTTTCTATATAAACCACAGCATAATGTGTACATTAGTAGTACAGAATTTTGTTTGATGGTTTGTTTATCATTTGAGTTGCAGCTATTGCGAAATTGTGATAATAATTTTTATTACGGGAATTGGCAGTATTATCACAAATAACACAAATAATGCTAAAGTGGCATGCCATAATTTATTATTCTACTCAGCTCCCAGCACTGAACTGACAAGTGAATTGCAAACATCCACCACATTTGTCAGTTTTGCCTGCATGACTAGTCTTTTTATTGTACTCTAATAGCTAGCCTTATTATAAATAGGAACCATTTTTAGAATAATAATGTGCAAAACATTTCCAACAAAATAAATCAAATGACCTTCCACTCTTTAACTTATTTTCATAATGATGAGCAGATAATATAAAGTCAATAATACAGAATTTACAATGACGACAAAAAATGAGGACTTTCACTAGCTTTGTAGCTTGGGGAGCACACTCTGCGTCTGTCAAAAGAGAAATTACCTGGGAAAAATGCCAGATTTTACCTACACACAAAACACGATGTCAACTGTGTAAGACATTAAAAGGATAGTTGATAAAATGACTTTTCCTTTTCAAGAATTATTTTTTTAATTTCATAATAATAGTTTAAAGGTATACATTTTCCAAATTAATTATACAAAATACCTTTTAAGAACTAAAGCTCATTTCCAAGTGTCAAAAAGTTTTTTTTTCTTAGGTGAGGTAATGTTAGTAACCATGCAAAAAAATCACCTAAGTATGCATTCGTTATGCCTCTGAAAACCTTCCCCATAAGATGCTCGCGTCAATTTTTAACCTAGAGAGCTGAAATTTTGCACAGAGTTAATT
>JAQIXN010002535.1:0-11238 GCA_034698145.1 Proisotoma minuta
AACTCAGTAAGCACTGAGAGCAAGTTGAGCAGTTTGAGTTGAGCTTGGCTGTGGCCCTTTTAAGCTTCGGTAGTTTAGTGATAATTACAGGTGTATGGGCAGGTTTATGGTTTAGTTTTAATGTGCGACGAGTCAAAAGATTAAGATAATAAAATGTTAGATGTGGCAGAAATTAGTAGTGCTAAGCATTATTAAAGTGGACTTTTGAGATTTTGAGAAGAATGAATGATGCTTCGTTTTATGGATATGGATGCGTGACAGTCAAAATTGGGATGGCCAAGGTCTTCTCATTTGGATAGCTGCTGCACATTTAATAATTTGTGCTTTAATCATTAAACTCAATCCCACGAACTCATGTTATAAATACGGCTCGTCCATTTATAGCGTATTCAACGATTTTATCTTTATCCAGAAATACAACATTAGATATTTTTTTTTAAATTTTAATATAAGTACAAGTAATGTTAGATATTATGCTCTAGTGGGTTATTATATCATTGACCAACAACAAAGCAATTATAAATTACAACCAGCTCAAGTAAATTCATGGTATTCCACAGAGAATTATGATCCGAAGCATGCATTCAGTGATCTTCCTGATAGCACACTTGCCGCATTACTTACTGCATGCAGATACTTGCCAAAAAGTATAAATTACATATTATATAACTTTGAGGTTTGTTATGCAACATTCCAGTTTTGAATTATACTCTACATACTATGGAACTTGCGAGGAAAGTACTACTACTATCATTACATATCATTTCAAGAATTACAGAGTGTAACCGAAATATATATCATTCGTCTTGAGTTATAGTGACCTGATCTCAAATCGGTTGCCTTTGTGTGGTTCCGTTGGTGTCAAATTCTAAACTCAAAGAATCCTTATGATGATTTTGTTTCAATGTGATGCAAAGAAAAGGTGCAAATTGCAAATTCATTATTCCCTGCTGTGTTCTGTGGGCAAATTTATTTAGGCAAATTATATCCAAGAGTTAAAATTCGGGTTAGGTCTTGAATACAAAAGGATGGATTCACATACATCTATTATTCAAAGAATCTATTTACACTCTTTGTGCCTTTCTTGTACAAAATTGATGGATATGCAAAATGGTAAATTGGACGTGGAACCATGCAATTTCACTGACTAATAATTTGCAATTTTTGTTTGAATTGTACTATTCAATTTTTCAATTGTAGATAAATATGCCTAGAACATTTTTACTTCAAGTAAAAGGTAAATGTTTGTTCTATTGATTAGTTACTTGTTGATAACTAGCAAAGTAAAGTATTTCTTTACCATATTTGGCTTTTGTGTGGTTAGTTAGTCTGATGAATTTAAGGATTTAAGTGTATGGTAATAATATTTTATGGGATAAAAAGCACAAAGATCCTCATTATTATTAGGATTGAAAATATTCATTGTGCAAAAATTTGCAAAGTGAATAAGTTTATGCCAAAGTCGTGAGTGAGTTTTTGACTTTTGGGGATTTTTTAGTTGATCTTTGTTCAAGATAATGCAAATTTGGATTTACATTACATCCTATTGTGTAATGTAACCTCTGTGGAATTATCATCATAATACATAATAACCGTCACCCGTGAAAGAAACTGCATCCTTTATTTTCTTTTAGTATTCAGAACAGAGTTAACAGTTTACTTGTTTATTAAGCAACTTATTACTTATCATTCTTTAGACAGTTTCATAATATTATAAGGTTAGGAAACTTCTTAAAGACATTCCCAAAATTGGTAAATTATTTCGGTCGGCTTTTCATTTTCAAATGTTTAGTTTAGCAATAGAAGCGAAAAGGTTATCTTTAAAATTTAAAATTTTAAATTTTAAAAGTGCATGTAAGATAAATTTATTTTTGCTTGTTTAATTTTTACAGGGGACTTTTATGATCTTTATGGAGGAGAGAAATTTGCAACACTATCCGAGTTAATACAATTTTACACTGAAAATCAGGTAAGTCAAATTGTCAAAGCTTTATAATTTTCTTTCATTCCTAATAATATATTATATTGTATTTTTTAAGGGACAACTTAGAGAAAAAAGTGGAGAGCCGATAGAGTTAAAATTTCCTTTGTATTGCGCAGACCCTACAACAGAGCGTTGGTTTCACGGGGACATTGGGGGCAAAGAAGCTGAAAAAGTTTGTGCATCTCATATTTTATGTAACATTTTCAATCGACCACTAAACCTCACTAAACAATATTTTTTTTTAGGTATTAATGGAAAAAGCAAAATCGGGTTCATTTTTAGTCCGTGAATCTCAATCACAACCTGGTCACTTTGTCCTCTCTGTTCGAACGGATGACACAGTGACTCACATAAAGATACGGTGTCAGGGTGGAAAATTTGATGTTGGGGGTGGGGACAAGTTTGAATCTTTAAGTGAACTTATCGAGCACTGTAAGAAGAATCCAATGGTGGATACAACTGGCACAATCGTCCATTTGAAGCAGCCTTTAAATGCCACTCGCATCCCAGCTTCCGGTATCGAAACGAGGGTCAAAGAGCTAAAGAGAGCGGATGGGAAAAAAGCTGGATTTTGGGAAGAATTTGAATCTTTACAACAACAAGAAGTGAAGCATTTATTTTCAAGGAAAGAAGGACAAAAGCAAAATAACAGAAACAAAAATCGATATAAAAATATTTTGCCTTTTGATCACACCCGTGTAATACTTAAAGACCCTTGGCCTCATGATTATATTAATGCCAACTATATCAAAGTGAAGGTAATAGATAGATTTAAAAAAAAAATGTTTAAGGTTACATTATAACAATTTTTTGTTGTAGCCTGAAGATGAAATTTTCGAAGGCTGTACAAAGTGCTATATCGCAACCCAAGGGTGCCTGCCTTCCACTGTGGGTGACTTTTGGTACATGGTATGGCAAGAAAATTCTAGAGTGATTGTGATGACCACCAAAGAATTTGAGAGGAGCAAAGTAAATTAACTATTGATTACGTTTTTGACCATCTCTGTAATAAATCTTTTCTTTTTGTGGCTTATGCAGAGTAAATGTGCCCATTATTGGCCAGATGCTGGGGAAGTTAAAGAATACGATGGAGGAATTAAACTCATACATCAAAAAGAATCCTCGACTCCAGACTTTACACTTCGAGAGTTTTTAATGACTAGAAATGGAGAAGAGCGTGTTATTTACCAATTCCATTTTATTGTAAGAATTTATTCAAGTCATTATGAGCTATGAATTTTATAAAAAAAATGATTTTTTTCGTCCATTTTAGGCTTGGCCAGATCATGGTGTCCCTGATGATCCGGGTTGTGTCTTAAACTTTTTATCCGAAGTGAACTTTCGCCAAGAGAGCCTTGAGGGTGCCGGTCCTATAGTGGTCCATTGTTCTGCAGGGATAGGTCGCACTGGGACATTTATAGTTATCGATCTCATTGTAGATCAGGTTAGATAGATTTATATGACTGACACTATTGTGAATTTATTAAGTATAATGATGAGGCTAAACAACTTTGTTTTAGATAAAAAGATGCGGTTTGCATACAGATATTGATGTACGTCGTGGAATTCAAATGGTGCGAGCTCAAAGGTCAGGAATGGTTCAGACTGAAGCACAGTACAAATTCATCTATTTGGCACTTCTCCATTATATTGATACACTCTCTCATAAATTACAGGCCCAGCAGGTATTCTTGTGGATTTGTTTTTGGGTTAAATTATTATGCTAATTGACTATAATTTGTTTTTCAGAAATGCCTAGAAGTTGGTCGTGAATACACCAATATCAAATGGGGAGAAGGAAACAAAGACTTTCCAGTTAAAGAGACTGTCAACATCGGATCAAACTCTATGAACAATTTACTCCCACTGGGAAATAATTAGGCACTCAATTTATAAATTAATAATCGTACACAAGTCCTAGACAAAATTTGACTGATGCTGATTACAAAAGGCATTCTGCTTAAAGTTAATCGATTTCGGTAGGCTATTAATAATTATTATGTGCGAATTGGCTCAGCTAATGAATTTTTTGAAAGATTTAAAAAATGGAAATTTAATTTCTCATTTAACTTGTATGTGATCAATTGACGCATAATTATATTTGATGCATCATGTTTTTTTTGTGATTTATTTGGTTTGCTACAAATGTTAAATACATACAAATAGCCAATATAAAGAGAAAAAGTTTGCTGGTTCAAATTAAAACTGTCTCTCTGCCTTTAGAAATATTAACGCTTAGCCTTTATTATTATACCTACATCTTAAAATTGTAAAATGGAATGCCAACTTTTTAATAATACACAGCCTTCCGCTGAACATAATTAGCCTTATTGTCAAATTGTGTATAAAAATTGCATGGCAAATTCTTATGCCATTGTTACGATAATTTGTGTATATGAATACATTTTATTTTTGAATTTTAGCTTCAAAGTTTTAAAAGTTTTTGTTTGGTTTTATAATAGTACAACAATCTAGAAATACATGTATATTATATTTGTCTAGCCAGTTACAATTACGTATGTTTTTGTGCAAAATTTATTGGAATTTTATGTCAATCTAGTCCCACCTAAATATACTTTTTGTCAGCACAAATTAAATGGCTTGTAATTGATTTGAAAATCAAATAAAACTTTGATGAAAAATGTTTATTTTTTATTAGGTATAGCAGAGCACTGTAAATTTCATATAAAAAATACGCAATAAACATGCAAGATGGGCATTATTTCAAGGCCTAAATTAAGATAGCTTTCACGCTATATATTAAACCAAAAGATGTCTTTTGCAATTTCTTAATTTCGCTCATTTCATTAAATTATTGTCTAATGAGATTATCCAGCCGACAATCTCCATAATTATTATTGTCTATTTCTGTCTGTTATTTTGTAACAATTAAATTAAGCTCGCAGTACTCACATTGTTAAAAATGTCCGTGTACCGTGTCAACGTGCGGATACAAAAATTGTTGATGCACCAAGTGAGATATTGCAGATTCGGGGCTGTTTACTGTATAATGATACTTCCTTTCAAGAAAAATGAAAACAAAAGATTTCTGATTTTATACAAAAAAAACGCATAACAAACGGTTGAGTCTTTCCAGAAACCAAATACATCAAGCGTTACAAAAAACTTTAAATTTCTATTTTATTGCATACATAAATTTCATATAAGTCGTGATTTAGGAAAAGCCATCACAATAAACAAAAATATTTACTTTTGTGTTTGTAAGCAAAAACAAAACAAGTCTCGTGAATGATCATTATCGTTTCCCAAATTATGAAGGAGTACAGCTCACTTCCCATTTTTATTATGTTCATTATCGTGATCATGAATTACCTAAAAATGTGACGAGGATTTATTTAGAATTGGATGCATATGTAGAAGAGAATGATCTAGTAATTAACCTCATGGCATTCATCTGTACCTATCATTGTAATATATATTTTTAATATCACACCAAGTTTTAACCTAATGTAACGCTTCGTTAATTGATTACTCAAGTCCTTCAAGACAACAAAGAATTCAACAAAGACAATGGCCTATCTGCCCAAACTCAAGAGATATATAAACGGTCCTGAGGACACGAACAGGTCACAGTTTGTCGTTCGAGCTCTTTTCATCCAGTTCTCTGGGATATTATACAATACTCGTGGTTCAAAACCATATTGAAAATACAAAAATGGCAAAGTTTGCAGTAAGTTGAATTTTCTACTTTAATCCTGATATTTTGAAATAAGTTTCTAACAATTCTTCTTGTAATTTCAAAAAGGTGATTTTTGCCTTGTTCGCCCTTATGGCTTTGGCTTTGGCTGCCGAACCAGAGGTCCAACCAAAGCTTGTTGATGGAAAGGGGGCTGACCTCAAGACTGCCTCAAGTTTCTACGGTGGCTATGGCGGATATGTAAATTTTATTATTTATATATGATTTTATTATATGTATAATATTTATGATTTTATCTATGGATATGTAAATTTTGAACGTCATTTTTTGCAGGGTTATGGCTGGGGATTTCCTGGTTATTACGGTTGGGGGGTGAGTATATATAATTTTACCGTTTTATAATATCATATTCTTTTCCAACGGCATAAAGTTTTATTTATTATTTATATAATTTATCAGGGTTGGGGTTATCCTTATGGAGGGTTTTATGGAGGTAGGAATAGCCTTAATTTTTTCATAATAATTTTCTTATATAATTTTACTATTTTTTTTTGTTTTATCCTTAGGCTATGGAGGTTATGGAGGATTTTATGGATAAAAATTTTGATTGAGATTACTTCCAAACGCTTTTTATCTACATAAATAACGATTTTCTACAAAAGATGCATCATCAAATCTGTTCATTTTGCACTGGATCGGATTCTGAATCTCACACAAACTAATCAGTATACAAAAGTATTAATCTACAAAAATATATATTTATGTTCATTACTCTTAGTTCTAACATTTTATCGGAAGCTTATTATAATTGGCCATTAATAATTGAGACTTAATAAATTTATTTCTGCAATTCTAACTTTTATGAGCAATAATTGAAATGTTATGCACGTGGATTTAAAAATAGGGTAATTGAGTGATAATTAGTAATTTCTTGTTTTAGAAAAGTTTAACCTTGTGGCTTATGTAATTTTGCAAGTGGTAAGGTAATTCCCAAAGAGCAGACTTAATTTTAAATGCACTATGTCGCCAAAATATGGATATTTCGAAACATATAATGAAGCCATAAAGATGCTCCTTGTTTACCCGTTGACTCTGTGTTTTCAGAGAAGTTAACGAAAGTGAACAAAAGTTGAACTGTAAAATGCAGATTTTAGTATAAATATAAGAAAAACTACAACAAATTTCGACAAAGCATCATCGAGTATTACGGCAAAACAATCTAGCTATTTAATCTCAACTTTTAGAAAAAAAATACCAAAATGAAGATTTCGGTGAGTTGAACTTGTGCATTTTAAAAAAAATAAATAAACATAAAAGAAAATTGTGAAAACGTTTTTTGTTTTATTTGCAGTGTGAAATTTTGATTCTTTTAATCCCCATTTTAATATTATCAACAATGACCAAAGGGAATTTGGCAAACAATAAGGGAGCAGACTCTATATCCGAAGACTATGATCACGAAGCTCAAGGAACAGACACGGAAGCCACAGAGTTGGCATCAATTGACATTGAGCCTGAAATAATTGAAGGGTCAAAATATGGCCCACCTTTTCCATACGGCCTCAAAACTTTTAAACTCTTGCCACAACCCCCACCACTGCCAATAAATGGATGGGGCTGGTCTCCTCAAATTCAGCAATTTCCATTCCGCATTAATCTTCCACCTCCAGGTCTAGGATTTCCTCCTGGATTTGGCTGGCCAGGTCCACAGCCAATTGTTCCTTTGCCTGGTTGGGGCTGGCCAGGAAGATTTCCATTTCGTCGTTAATTTAGAAGATACACTAAAATTAAACTATTTTTTTATATTTTTTTACGATGTTGTAAATTGGTTGTTTGTTTGTTTGTCATGAAATGTAAAAGGCTTGCTTTGTGTTCCATTTTTCAAATCTAATTGACCTTTCGAGTCTTTTGTATTTGATGATAATTAATATCATACTTATTTTAGCAGTTCATCAAGTCATAATAAAGTACTAGGAAAAACATCAAAGAAGCCTTTTGTCACTTTCATTTATCTACGTACTAATTTTATTGTGTTCTATGCTATGAAGATGTTTCAAAGAAGGAGTAATGAGACTAATTTTACAAGTTCCTGTTACGCTATTGTTCATTCAAGTATTTGTCCCATTTGTAAGAATTCTGTTGACTAAAAAAGCGAAAAGGTGCATGTTTCAATGTCAGGGCATCGATGCGAAATGTAAATTAAGTGACCCAAAGTTTGAATGAATTGCGTAATTTATGACAATTCTTAAGAAGAAAAAAACTTGACTCATTTGAATGTTAAGGTGAGCCCATTTATAAATTGTAAATATGCGTGAGATGTAAGTTTTAATATTTAAAGGGTTTTAATATATTTTTAATAAGAGTCATGGTCAATTCTAATTTTTGATGCTAAATTATTATTGTCGTAATTTATTTATTATGAGATTGTTTTCAACTAATTATATAAACACAGTTTGTTGATGAAAATAAAAGATAAAAAAAAGTGTCCTAAATTAAAATCATGACAAACTCTGGCTACTTTGTTATGATTTTCACCTGAATTTGAGGATCCCTTACATAAATATCTTTAAAGCTTCCGTTTCACTTTCTTAAAGGGCCAAGGTCATCTTTAAATATTTACCTGTCTCACTCAACTTTCTCAAAACCTTTGAGTCAAAGGTTCATTCCCTAATCCAACTACCTTAAACTTATTCAGTACCTTTTGGACCCAATCTATCGTGATACGTGCTCATTTCTGTCTCATTTTGTAATTTATTTTCGGACTTTTTCTTGGAATAAGGAATTTTTAAAGTTATTTTTTTTTTGCCTACGTGTATCATGTCAAGTGCTCAAAAATGTCTTCGAAAAAAGACGTTGAAACATAGTTTAAAATAAATACCTTCATCGGCGTCTTTTTCCCATCAGTAATAATTGTCAAGTACTCGAGAAAAGAAGTTAAAAAAACAAGTTGCTTTTACTTACTTAATTGACTTGGGTTGGGTTGAAGTAGAATTAAAAATCTCAACCTGATAATTAATTTCCCAATTTCCTCAATTGATTCTCTAAAAGTGACTACAAACTATAATTAAAATACTCCTATTTGTAATTTTTCGGCTAAATTAATTTGCTATTATTTAAATAAAATTCAAGTCATGATAATTGAGCTGTAATCATTTTCATGCAACTCTTAATTTGATTCAACACTCAACGATTGACTTCATCATTGAACTTGATCGATTCTTAAGCTTCAAGTTTAAAAGAATTGCAGCGATATTATGACTCAACAATAGGCAAGAATATTAAAGATATAAAGGGATCTCAACCGCAACCAACCAACTGCATCAGCCCCACAACAGATCTCAACAAAGTAAAGTAAGTATCTGCCTCGTCTTTGGCTATGAAAAACGAATTGATTGTTGACGTTTGTGTACATATTTGAGACTCTTCATTTTCATTTCTTTCGTCATTCATGGGTAATGTTCTTTTTGGTTGCGACCTCCATGAAGGGTCTTTTTTATATTCAGTTCCATAAATAATTTTTAAGTCTTTCACGGTAATGGTCGGAATTTATTTATTGTGCAACTTTCAATTTTGAGAATCTAGTTAAAGTGTTAATCGGCTTAAGCATTTTTTACTCTGTTCTTTTTCTCATGAAAAATATATCTGATTAAGTTTTAACAAAGTTTTATTCGATAGTTATCAATTTTGTCGAGCTTGGACCAGTTGCCAAATTATTTTTAAAATGGATTTTCTACGTTTTAAAGTAAGTCTTAAAATATAACATTTACATATATTTCATAGCGTCCTGTTTTCGTATACATAATTCAATACTTGTATGTCTAAATTTACGTCGCACAATATATTATTTATTGGTAAATAGGATTGCAATTTAAAACCGGTCCTGCATTCTATATTTTTTATTTAGATGTTTTGTTTACTCAAAATTATCAACACACTAAATTAATTTTTAAGCAGAATCTTAAATTTATGAATTCCAAAACAATTCCATGAATATTATACACATCATTGAATCTAAAATTACAGCACTTTCGTTTCATAGAATTTCGTTGAAATCCATTGGGAATTTTCAAGTGATGTAAATATATAATTCTTAGAAAATTAAATCAAGTAAATACTTGTGCAAATACTGTAGATTATTATTAATGGGCATTTTATTACTTCTGAAAATCATATACATAATTTTGTGTTATGAAACATTTTGTTTTCATGAATGTTTTGTTGTCTTTGGGATATATTTTGTATTAGTGATGTATTAATTGTCGCATGCATATGTTTATGTACAAATTGTACAATGCAGATGGGATTTAGTAACATTTAATAACATTTGATCGGCTTGTAGACAATTGGCATAACCCAAGATGCGTTGCCCAACCTTTGTTTACAGAAAACGCATGAGTTTCATGCCGACTGCACTTGACCCATTAACAATTAATTAATCCACTTATTTAGTTACACAATACCGATTCAATTGTGATTTGATTTTTATTGGCATTTTTAAACATTTTCTTAATTTGCTGTATAGTATTTTTAACAGGTTTTTAATTTTTGTATAAAGAAAGTAATAATTTAGAAAAAATTGCTCTGAATGAATAATGCAATGATCCTGGAAATAATAAAATTAAGAAAAATAGTCTGACATTATATGTTGATTTGAGTTGGTTTGCTAATTATGTGGTTAACCTTGACATTGACAATAGGAAATCCTCGGACTTGGTCAATCGAACTGCCAAGAGCAATTTTGTAGGTAGATAATACAATACGTGGGTGCAACAAATAAGTAACATAAATACATCTTTATTTTTTTGTTTCTCTGAGGAAGTGTATCATGCTCGTGGTGGTCATTTTGCATAGTTCCTGTTGTACTTTTAAAAACAATGGGCCAATAGTTATGCTAATTGAATTTTTCCATATTTATAACTATAATTTTGTTAACAGATGAAACAAAGCGAACAAGTCAATGGAACCCACACGGCCTCTTATCCATTGTGGCAAGGAATCTTTGATTTCGATCGTCACGAGCAGCGACGATGGTTTGAAGAAAACTGGAGCATTTCCTTATACTTTGTTGCAGCTTATGTCATTTTCATTTACACTGCTCAAGAGTTTATGAAGAACAGGAAACCTATGGACTTAAAGAAGCCCATGATTGTTTGGAATTCGGCCCTGGCCTTGTTTTCAATTACTGGTTGCTTTAGACTGCTTCCAGAATTTTTTGGAATTATAAATGGAAAAGACGGATTCTACAAATCTGTCTGTGCTTCGTGGTATGCTGAATTTCGCAATGTTTTATGGCAAATATACAATTAATGTAATATTTGAATAGCCAAGAAGTAACGGACCAAGGCCTTTACTGGGGATGGCTCTTCACACTTTCCAAAATAGCTGAGCTAATTGATACCGTATTTATAGTATTGCGTAAAAGAAAACTCATCTTTCTCCACTGGTAAGCAAATTTATTATTGCGTCAACTAATTAACACATGATTAATTGTACATGTTTGTCACTCCTCAAGGTATCACCATTCAACTGTCCTTTTGGTAAATACATTTCACATTTAATTAGCGTATTGTGTATCATGTTAATAATAAAATTATTG
>JAQIXN010002536.1:0-11236 GCA_034698145.1 Proisotoma minuta
AGAATTTCAAAAAGTCAATTAGTTCAAAAGTTATCATCAATTAAAAACTAAAATGGGCCACACCCCCTTTTGGGGGGATTTTAGCCCACATGTTCATAGGACCTTTTTTGTTCCTCATGACATTCTAAACAAGATAGCCTATTCAAAAAACTTTTTTTTAATTTTTACAGAATCGTTGTTTCGCTAGTCTGAGTCACTTAGCCTGTGGATACCCCCAAAGAGCAAAATTTCATTTGAATTTGGGTATTGCTGTTTAACCAACCGAAGGAGATGCGGCTCATCTCTGCTGTTGGCTAATGATACCTTTTAAAGAGCAATTACTTAATGGACCATTTAAACCCACACTCTTTAATCACGAAATATTGGAACAAATCCTTCCAAATGAAGGGTCATTAGAAAGTTTATTTGCATTCTGGAGTCAACAAACCCGTTAGTTTGCAAAAGAGTTCAGAGACTGTAATAAAATGCGGAAATGCGCTTTACATAAACACAATCTTTAGCTAACGTAAAAGATTTGCTGATAATTGTTCATAATATCGCTTAAATTATCAAAATATGAATGAACAAAGTGAATTTTTCAACTGACTCCAACTCTGTTAAAAAAGGTGCACTATGTAACTTTTCCGACTGCAGAGGATTACACCAGATCTCTCTCAGTTATCCAAATCTCGTTCTTGACTTTGCCTTTTTACGCTTGCAGCGTCTATTAAAATGATTTTGAGATTTTTATTGTATGGCACACAAAAAGTCTCAAATGAGATTGCATATTGTCGAGTGACATTTTCATTATTCGGTTTTATCCTCTTTAAACAAACACGAACAGATTAAATCTGGTTAATACATGCTATCCTATAAATTCTCAAACAAAAAACAATAATCTTTGAGATATGTAAACACGAAACCCCAAATTGTCTTTTTTATGTCCAATTCCAATCATTTGTAAATGCAATTGCTTGAACTAATTTCCATCTTCTTCAACTGGTCATTGTTGAAGAAAGTGATTATCTGCATGTAATGCAGCATTACATGCAGATAATCACAGATAAGCAGAAGAGCATTACTAATGCTCTTCTGCCAAATAATCGACTGCTGGGTTTATTAGATTTTGTGGGATAGGGATAAAATGCGTAATTTGAAGAGAGAGTTGAATAAATGATGTCATTACGTAATAGCATCCAGCAGACGGACGGAGCACTATCTAAATCTTTGCTAGTTATGAACTGAAGCTGTTGATTATGTGACTCCATCCAGTTATCTTCCCTCTCCTTTATTTATTTGCTTTTCTTCTCCCGTTTATTTTCCTTCCTTGGCTAAAATGTAAAATCCTGTTCAGTTTAAAACACGAGACCCGACGCACAATGGACACTTTTGAAGACGTGCGTCCACTCACATTTTTGACATCTTTAAATACCGGTAGTACAACTATTGGAATGAGATCCCTGAAAATGCAAATTAGCACTCCTCTTTAATAAGTGACGGTGAAGTTTTTGCATGCAAGTAAATATTTCCAAAACATTTGGTGAAAGCGTTTCCTTTGTGGTGACATTTAGTTATTGAAAGAACGAGTACGTGCTGATAATTAAAAATTCGTAAAAGGTAAAAATCAATTGTTACTTTAACTTTAACAATCTTGGGAAATTATTTTGTCAGTGTTTCCTTTAAAGTTCATGGATTAGCATTTGAACCAATTTGCATATGAATGAAGTAAAAAACAAGGCTGGATTTTGACAAAGCTGTTGCACTTTAACTTGTGGATGACAGTGCTTAAAAGTTGGCTTTGGCAATTAATTTTTGTATTGCCTTTGAGCGACGGGAGGAGAGGCCAATTTCCAGCCTCATAATAATAATTGCTACATCACTCCATTAAATTCAAAATTCAAACCAGGCAAACAAATTGTCATATTTATATTCAAGTAAAGCAAATGCTAAACAATTAGTTCTCTCAGAATATTATAATTCCAAAAACTTTGTAAATATGCAAATGTGTAGGGGATGAAACTTTGAGAAATAAATCATTCTTCCTTTTAATGTCAACTTGAATTAAAACATGTAATCAGGCGTTTGTTGTTTATTATAACACTTAAACGTTAGCCCATGACTTTAGATTCTAGACTTTAGAAAGAAACTTTAGCTTTGCAGTTGCATAAGAAAACATGCTATGTAATTAACTACTTATTTGTATGCTACAGTTTACGAGAAAGACAAAAGGCAGGTAAATGGTTCAAACAAATCATTAGATGCACAGAAGCATTATGTACATACATATATAGTGATAGTATTGAGTATGTTGTGATAAGAAGGGGCTTATCTGGCTGCCTACTTCCAACATATTATTAAAGCATATCTTCAATATTCATTGACAGCCCTCATCATAATCTGCAATAATAATTTCACTTTCTTCCAGTTGGGTTTTTATATGGCACTGGAATCAGAACAGATTTGGATTCGACATTGAATGGAGGAGAGAGGATTGAATGTGGACGATAACTGGAGTGCAAATAATTTTTGCCTCATCGTTTGTTTAAATATTGGTCATAAGTTAAGGAGTGTTGGAGTGATTTAAAATAAAAGTTGCTGGATTATGTCATGCAGCAAAGAAAATGTTTTGCATTTGCTGTCAGCAATTAAGTGCAGCTATAGGGAAATAATGCCGGTTGGACAGTCAAATCAAGCCAACACATTAATGAAGTGAATACCGGCTAAAAACAAATGTCTGCTACCACCTACATATCATTATAGGCCCAAGGTATTTTATCACGTTATTAAATTCATTATCACGTTTTTAGCAAATAGTCTCATCTAGAGTGAATAACAAAACGAGTTAAACAGTGCTTGCAGAATTTTCTTGGTGAATAAATAATATCCACTAAACGATGTGCTAAAAATGGGGGAGACTCTTCAGCCGGATGAATTGGAATTAAATTAATAATTTAGACCTACTAATAAAAAGGTCTAACTAACAACAACTCGAGTCCAGAGGAAGGAATGCATAATTCAGCCTTCTTTCACACTTCATCTCCAATGTATTCCAAATGCTGCTTCCCAGCCAACATCACACCAGTTCACTCTCAATTATTTCCAACTCAGATTTGCAGATAAAACAACTCAAATTGATTTGTGCAATGTAAAATGTGATACGAAATAAACGCTATGCGTCCTCTTTCACCGGCCCTTATTTGGGAATTTGTGTACAGTGGAGTTTATAAAAATCGGAAGTGAAAGTTAAATAAGATACAATATGCATAACTCAAAGGATCTCAAGAGATCAATTGTTTTGACAGTCGTCATTTGGCTAAATGTTATCTTCCTCTCTCATGGCAGTCGTAAGTCCTTTAAACTTGTGTTTGCTTTTGTTTTTGCTTCACTTGCATACAACAATTCATTTTAATGATAAACAAATCCTAGTGACCAAGTAAAAAGCTAGGCCATAAACACTTGTCACGAATCATATGAAAAGATTTGGACAAAGATATAGGAAGGCGTGATTTTTGTGTTTGTACGCAACAGAGTTTTATTTATCCATATTTATTTAGCAGAGCTTTAAAATGTATAAAACGAATGCAACAAGACACCAAAAGCACGAGATTGCGATGAGTTTGCCTCAAATAGCAATTTAAAACGTGGCCGTATTATAGTGTGAGCTTTTTGGTGAGATCAGAATTATTTATGACATTCAACACTAATATTAAATTATAGCCATAAGATCTCATCCATGTCCGCAAATTAATATACAGCTATACATAATAATCTTGGGATTAAACCTAAATCAACAAATTAGTTTGTTTGCACGCAGTGACTTAACAATTTTTATGTGTCTCCCAATTTATTAACAATCTAGGGTTCTTTCAATCATTTTGCATGTTGTTATTATTTCCTAGCGGATTTCTGCATGCTGGCTCCAGAAAGGGGCAATTGCTCTGCACAATATGTCAATTATTATTTTTCTTCCGAACACTCCAAATGCTTATTGTTCGAGTGGAGTGGCTGCGGAGGAAACGACAACAGATTCATTGATCTCCCTTCATGCATAAAAACTTGCACGGGAAATTACTCTGAAGAAGTCGAGGAAAAGTTAATTATTGGTAAAACTGCAGGTAAAAGTCTGGAAGAACATAAAATTAACCCATAGTCAGATAAATAGTTTAATTAGTAAGCCCAATTTGCTAACAAGCTGCTTTTAGATAATTGATTCAAAAACAAACAAAAAAACATAAAATTCTGAACAATGAAACTGCAGAGAAACCGGAACCATTTGATGTTTATCCCACTGCCGGCTCAAGTTCTCCGTATTTGGTCCTCCAAAATGGAAGCGAGCAATCCTCCACTTTTACATTCACCACATCCTCCTCATTCATTAAAATTGGATCTCAGGAACTCACAGATTATCAAATCAGGTCTTATTAAAATGCTCAAGTAAAGTTTTTCTATGCGGAATAAAATAATCATACTGCATCTTTATTCGTAATTTAAGAAATCGAAGAGGCGTCTCTTTAGAATTTCGAACCCGACTGCCTCATGCTTTACTCGTATATCACGGGATAAGAAATCGACCGAGTGAAATTAACAAATATGAACTATACGTAATGTTGGATCAGGGTCAGTTGAAAATCAAACACAAATTCGGAGACTATTCCACCACGCTGATAGTTGGACGAGGTCTCAACCGTGACCAGTGGCACAAAGTGAACGTGATGATTGATCCCATC
Organism: Proisotoma minuta; assembly: GCA_034698145.1. Classification (NCBI taxonomy): domain Eukaryota; kingdom Metazoa; phylum Arthropoda; class Collembola; order Entomobryomorpha; family Isotomidae; genus Proisotoma; species Proisotoma minuta. The sequence goes on from JAQIXN010002536.1 coordinate 4,707, forward strand.
ACTCGTCGCATCTCGGCCACGGTGGATGACGACGAGAAAGTGATGGACATTGATGGATTAGTGGAACATCATTTATATGGGGCAAATAATGTGGACCTTGAGTCAATTATCTTTATTGGGGGTGGGTTCAAATATTTTTAGAAATAACTATCTATCTTGTAGCATGTTTAAATAAGAAACCTTTATTTGTCTCAGGTCTGAGTGCTGCAGATAGCAGCATAGACATTTCCTATTTTGCAAATCCACTTGTTGGATGTTTGAGAAATGTAATACTGGAAACTTCTCCCTTAAAAACTGGTTCATTGGAGCCAATTGTTCCTCTCATTTCCAAGCGCTATAAAAATATCGACGAAGACTGTAAAAACAAGTGTTGGGAGCCCACAATGTTGTGTTCCAGGGACAGTGAATGCATCAATCATTATGACCACGTTGAGTGCGATTGCTTTGAAGCCAAGTTCAAAGGGGAAAAGTGCAAGGACACAAGTGAGACAATTACTATTTGCAATGCAATTATTGTTTCAGTAGATTAAGAGCGTATTTTATACATTTTAAGGTGATTCTATACTAACTTTGGGTGGTTATTCATATGTCACATTTGCCGTTTACGAATGGATGGACAGAATTCATAGCGACTCCAATAAAATTAGCATGCGTTTTATGGTTGGACATTCAATAATTTAAACGATTTTCTATTTCTCATTGTTGAACTCATTTTTCCAGACTCGATTAGATGACTCCATTTTATTTTACGCCGCTGGAGAAATTCCATATCACAATCACATTGCAGTATCAGTATTCAACAACAGTCTTTACATCGACATCAACTTTGGGAACAATGATCCCATACAACTCGCATTCACGAGACAAGTTACGGACGGAGATTGGCACAAACTTACAATCATTCACGACAGAAGGAACGTCACAATTCATCTCGATCATCAAACAAAGAAATATTCCCTAGCCGGCCCCAATCGTTATCTGTACATTGACCCCGATGTGTATGTGGGGGGCGGGGGGCCTATTCTTAAAAACAGAACGGGACTTAAATCATTCAATAACTTTGTGGGATGTTTGGATGAAGTTTATTACAATTCTAAATCTATTTTATTCGAATTGAAAGACCATAGTCATCAGGTCAGGACAACAAAATTAAAGACATTAATACAAAGTAAACTATTTCTGAAAATTTCCAGGCCCAGCATCATGGGCTGATGCCTCCAGAATTCAACAATTGCAATCCCCAGAAAACGGTGCCAATAACAATTCCATTTGCAGATTCTGGATTTCGGGTCGTGAACTCAAATCCGTCCGAACTCGAATTGAGATTTTCATTTAAAACAAATGAGACTTTTGGAACATTGGCTTATTCCGAAGTTCGTACAATGTTAGGAGAAGGATTTTGGGAAGTAAGCAAAATTAAAATTCAAGCAAATGTAAAGAATTATATCATGTAACGTTTGCACTTCCAGCTCAAATTTTCCGTCAATACCATAACATTTGAGTATTACGCCGACAAAAATATGGCATCCTACACATCCCCCACCGCTTTTGGAGTGGGCTACAGGAAAAGACCAAATACTTGGCATACTGTAAGCAGCAATAAATAAGCTATTCCATATAAATTATCACGAGCCAATTTTGTCCAGATCCAACTTCACATTAAAGATGGCCACGCATCACTAGCCGTTGATGGAGAAACGTCCAAAAAAGACATTTCCCACGTCCAACAACTTTCCGCAGTGATAACTTTAGGGACATCAGTTTTTCAGCCAAATTATGGCTTCCTTGGATGTATGAGGAGGGTGGAAATTGGAGGAAAATTTATTGATGCCAGAACCATTGTTGGATCTGACGATCAAATTGGCGACATTGCTCTTGATAATTGCCAATTTATGGTAAATTTAAAAAAAAATCCTTGTTCAAAATTTTTTATATATATTAAATGTTTATATAATAGGATCCTTGTAAACGGCCGGATGTCTGCGAGCATGGTGGCATTTGTAAAGTTATCGAAAGCAACGTGACTTGCGATTGCAAAGATAGTGGATACACAGGAAAACATTGCCATTTTGGTATAAATATTATGAAAAAAATAGCGTTAAATTATATCAACGAATTAAAATGAATATTTTTTGATACAGCAATTTTCAAGAGAACATGCGAAGAACTTGCTTTATTAGGCTACACTGAATCCGGAGTTTACAAAATTGACATTGACGGAAATGGTCCATATCCTCCCACTCATGTCAAGTGCAAATTTGAGACGGATGACACTGGAGAGACAAAGACAATTGTGGAACACAATTTGGCCAATGAAACAGACATTTGGGGGGCAAATAGAACGGATTACATGCTCCAGTTGGAATACCGAGAGTTCACTTCCGAAATGTTGCTTTCTCTGGTGTCTCAATCTGTCCAATGCAGTCAGCACATTAAATACGACTGCTACAAGATTAAACTAGGACTTCATCAGTTTACGTGGTTCAAATCTGCGGATCCAAACGCCCCCAGAGTTGTCAGCATTGGAGATGCTAAAAGAAATACATGTCCTTGTTATGAAGGTGAATATTTTGAAAATTTTTCTTGCGATTTGTTAATAAAAGTCAAATTCTGCAGCCGGAAATTGCGTGAAAGGGGAGCAATGCAATTGCGATTCAGGAGAAAACAAATGGCTGAACGATGAAGGCTATTTTACAACTCCAGATCGATTGGGAATCAATGAATTAACATTTATAAATCCAAGAGACAGTCCTTCTGATGCAAAAGCTAGAATTACGCTGGGTCCATTAGAATGTGTGGAAGCCAGTGAGTTATTGATGCAATTTCAGACAAAATATTAGATATTTAAAAAAAACTTTATTTGTTGAATACAGACACCCAAAGATATGTCGTCACATTCAAAACTTTTGGGAGCTATTTGGAAGCACCTGGATGGAAATCAGGAGATTTGGCATTCAGTTTTAGAACAACGAGATCATCAGCAATTCTTTTATATCAGCCATTGTTGCATACGCAACACAATTCATTCTCCGTCTTCCTCACAAATGGTATCCACAATATCCTCAATTATTAAACTAAATAGTCAAAATTAATAAATTCCATATCAATTTTTACAGACCATGAGCTGACCTTTCGGTTTGTTTTGAATGGACGGCCACCGCAAGTGGTAACTGTCCGATCTCAGAGATCTTTATCCGGAGGGGACTGGCAACAAGTTTGGATTGATTACGATCTTCACCAAGTTAGATTCCAAATTAATCGTGAACATCAAATGATTAATTTGCTTGATGGTCAACAATTCGGACCGTTTGAAGGGATAATGTATATTGCTGGAGCCCCTGCGTATGTTGTTAAATTGTTTTATAAAACTTTCAAAAACTTTATTAATAAAATTTTTTATACAGCAAATATCTGGATAAAATAGCGGTCAAAGAAGGTTTGATTGGTTGCTTCCGAGGACTTGTGATGAATGGTCAAGTTGTGGATCTCTATTCCTACATGAAATTCCATAAAGCAGACATCAACAAAGATTGCAGTCCATCGTGTGATCCAAATCCTTGCAAAAATTCTGCAATTTGCCAAGAAAATTGGGGTTCATTCACTTGTCAATGTTCCAATCCCTGGGCACACACGGGAACTGTTTGCGAAAATGGTACGTTATATCATATCTTTAGTACTTGTTTATCTAATTAACTGTGATTTTAGATATAAACAATGACGGGTTAACTTTCTTGAGTCAAAGCTCTTATATAAAACGGCAGTCTTTAGGCTCAAAAGTTGATCCCATCCAAAACATTTTGACATCAAACATTTATTTAAATCTCCGAACTTATGACGAAGATGCGTTAGTTTTGTATGCCAACGATAATCTCAATAATTTCGTCCAACTCCACGTTGAATCAGGGACAAATGTGACATTCAAGTGGAACGATGGACATTTCATAAATAAAATATCCGTCAGTCAAAAGCGATTGAATCACGGGAATCCTGTTCAAGTTGCAGTGATACGAAATGCCACTCACACCGTTCTCCATGTAAATGACAACAAAGAAGTGGTCACAAGTGGGATCAATCTTCTCAAAGAATACAGTGAACATCCCTGGATAAATCCTGCTTTGGAAATATTTGCCCCTCCCCGACCTTTTGCCCCTGCCGCCCCTTACTATCAGTTGTTTTTGGGGGGCTTTGACGATTCGGCAGTGAAGCAAATTAGAAACACAACTTCAATTCCTGGAATGTTGGGATGTCTCAGAGGCTTCAAAATTGGAGATGAGCAAATCTTCATCAGTAACATGGCCAATCAAAATGATGTTTTGGAAGGTTGCAAAATGGTTTGTGATTCCAAACCTTGTAACAATGGAGGTTAGTAACCTTTTGATAAGTTAATACATTATTTAGGCACAAATCTTTTATCATATTTAAAGGAATATGTATGGAGGATTTTCAAGCTCGGACATATTCATGCGACTGTGCATTTACGTCGTACTACGGACAAAAGTGTGAAGAAGAGCGAGGGGCCACATTCCAAGGGCGCTCCTACATCCGTCGACGGTTCGTCAATCCAAGCGATACTGTGGCCGAAATTGAAGCCAGATTTGGCTTTTCCTCCACATACAACGGAGAAGAAACTATTCTTCTAACCGTTCAAATTCCTGGCCAAAATTACTCTTTGTTGTTTGCCATCAATGCCGAGGGACATTTAATACTGCAGGAAACAATGGGATCCAAAATTGAAGGGGCAAAGATCAAATACCAGCATTTTGTGGACGGACTGAGACATTCAATATTTTACAAGCGAGATGCAGAAGAAACAATTTTCTTTGTTGATCAAGAAGAAATTCCCATGAAATCTCTGGCCCAAAAACCCCCTCAATTTCAACTCATTCCAAACCAGAATCTGAATGTGGGGGAAATTTTTGTGGGAGGAGTCAATGAGGCTGTGCCACATTTGACTTATTTTAATCGATTTAAAGGCTGCCTATCAAGTATGTTGCATGCATTATTGAAGGGTTTTTGGAGTTTTAGTTACATAATGATTATTTTGATTTTTTTAAAGATATTTATGTCGAGATTAACAAAGAAGAGCTTCGTCCGATGGACGAGTATATGGGTTACGTCAAAAAACAGCCTGACACACTTTTGGACCATGAAAATGTAGAAGGAATTCGATCGGGAACGTGTGGTGTATTTTTTCATTTTAGTAGACATTTACAAAATCAACCTCGCCCTCATGATTTATTACCCGTAATTATATGTCATCGATAGAAAAATTTAGTTTTCAACGTATTATTTTTTGCAGTCTGAGCTCCAAGATTCTGACTGGAGAACCACAATTCCAAAGAAAGTGAGATTGTTTTTGCGACCACAAGAGGATCAAAATGTCGACGCTGGAATATCTTTTGACAGTAATAACAAATAAGTTTTTTTGGACGAATTTGAATTCATTTTAAACTTTTTTTTCAAATGCAGCTATTGCAATATTTTTGGCTGGATTTTTGGCAATAATATTCCTCTCCGTTTTCATGTACGCGTTCAAATTGAACAAACGATACAAACGAAAGAAGCTATTCCCTGAAGATGATGACGACGAAGATTTATATTTCACTCGTCGGGGTCAACAAGTCCGATATCATGACCCCAGTGCACTTGAGCCCAAATATATTGGCTACCGACAAACAAATCCTGACAAAAACGTAATTGAAAATAACTATGCAGTAGCTAAAGAAGAACCTCATCAAACAAACACTGCCAACGGAGACATTCCAGTAATTTATTTAATAAAGTGCATTTAATTACAAAAGCTACTTAAATCATATTATTTTGCAGAATGGAGAAGGAGAAGAAGAAGAAGAGTTGCTTCGACTGGACGAAGAAGATGAGGAAAATGAGACAACTTCAGAAAACGAGTCCGAGTCTGATGACAATCAAAATGTAGATTCCAAGGTATACTACGGATTTTTTGAAAATGTAAAAGCAACCACTAGTGAAGTCACTTTAATGGCCACAGATTCGTTGCAAGTATTAATTGAAACAAATGCAAACAATAATGTGGATTAATGGTTGTGCATGGCATGGGAATTATTATGTGTTAAATTTATTGCGACTGGGCATCATAGTGCTATCATAATTAAATATACAGGGCTATAGGATAATTTGTGTATCGTTTTGGGAATTTATTGTGACCTAACTAGTGGTTCGATTTTAGTGTGTGTTGTCTCATTAGAAAGAAGAATACTTAAAATTTATAAAACAATTTTTAGTTTGAAATTTTGTGGGTGTGGTCCAAAGTTCTGACCGCCGGAACACAGAGTAAGATTTTCAGGTTTTTAAAACAATCCAAACTAATCCGCTTTTGATTTTTTATTTGAAATTACATCCAATTCCAAACAAAACTATCTATTGGGACTAGATCAGGATACATTGGGGTTCATTCCGCAGGAGAAATGTAGATCATATGTTGATCCATGAAAGCCCTGGTGACCTATAAAGCTTGCCCGGAGGCAAAATGTTGATGCCAAACATAACCGTTG
>JAQIXN010002537.1:0-11228 GCA_034698145.1 Proisotoma minuta
AACCAGCCGCTTTTTAAGCCGGGTTTCTCTTCACACAGGAGAGACCCACCTAACAACGCATAAAAATCTGCGAGCTTTTGTGGCTCCCAACCGCCCACAACCTTTCAGATTTTTATGCATGCGTGAGATACATCTCAACTGCATTAGAAATGATTTGGAAGGGGAGGAGCTTGCAGTCTCTGCAAAATGTTCATGAAAATTTTCCATGAAAATCAAAAACGGTACAGAATATTTGGAGAGACCATTGACATTGCAATTGGAAATTGTTTAGACCGTCTTGCAAGAATATTAAAATTGTCTAATGATCCTGGCCCGAGATATAATATCGAACAATTAGCAAAACAAGGAAAGAAACTGCTGCAGTTATAGAAGAGAAAGCAGAAACATTAAAGAAAGAATACACACCAGCAGATTTCTGCTTTAGTCTTCAAGAAACTGTGTTTGCTATGCAACAACAGAAAGGGCGATGGCTCATACTGGATTCCAAGAAGTTTTGGTAGTTGGAGGTGTGGATTGTAATGAAATGCTTCAAGAAATGATGAATATAATGTGTAAAGAACGTCAAGGGAAACTTTTGCGTCAAGGGATGAGCGTCTTTGTATCGATAATGGAGCTTTGATTGCTCAAGTTAGACTAGAAATTTTTAAAGCTGGTGCAACAACGCCATGGGATAAGACTTTCTGTACCTAAAGGTATCGTACAGATGAAGTTGAAGCTTTTTGGAGAGAGGATTGATAAAAATTGACTTAATTATTAATTAGTTAATTTTCTTAGGTGAGGTAAAAAAAAAGAATCTTAAGGGGTGTAGTTAAGCTTTGAGCCACCCCCACAAGCTTCATTTCTCAATCTAGAAAGCTGATTTTTTGCAAACTGTTAATTATGGGGGCGTAGATGACGGGAAATGAACGTTACGGCGATCGAAGAATATTTAGAGTACTTTGCCCAATAAAACTATTTCAAAAATAATTTTTGATATAGGAAACTTTTTAGCAAAATCCTAAGTCAAAATTCCACTCATGCCAAAAGTTGAACTTTATCAAGACACACATTTAGTTCTTTACATTACTAAGATCAGACAGAATTTAAAAAAGTTTTGGTAATGACTTCTGTAACGACAAACAGATTTGTATAGAGAAAAAACATAAAGTTTGGTAAAATACGTATTTATCCACGTTTTAGTCGCAAGCTAAAGAGAAAAACCAAAATGATTGATTCGAAGTAAAAGTTTTATAGTTTTAGCCCGAGTCAGTGCTTATGTACGCGTCATGTCTGTCTGTCCGTCTGTCTGTATGAGACACGATAGGGCCCAAACGGCTTAACAGATCGTTCCCAAATTTTTCACAGTTGTTCTACTACTCAATAGCTTGGATGAGTTTGAAGATGAACAAAATCGGTTGAGAATTTTAGAATTAGTGGGGGTAGGTTAGGTTAATTTCCTATAGACTTGAAAATTTAAAAAACCATAAATTCGACCGAATTTGATCGAAATTGGTTTAGAACGTTTATTTGGGTCTATAATTACTTTTATAAACTGATTTCATGAAAAATTATTTTATTGGGGGCAAGGAAATGGAAAAAAACGATATATGGAAACCAATGTTTTTTAATTTTAATCCAAAGTTCTATGAGAGTAAAACATGTTCTGAGCCAATATAGAGCATTGGCACCCAACATTAAAGTGTATTGGATAGGTTCGGTGAAATAAAATTAAGATAAAATAGGTTTGGCTTTAAAATAGGAAATTCAGTGAGAAACAAATCCCTGACTCGGGCTATTTGAACACTGTTCTGGAGGTTTTGATTGTGAAAAAAGGAACAATGCACAAATCAGCATTCCGAAAATTTTGCCAAGCCTTTGATAAATTTGTCAAATTAAAAGTTGTAAAAAATATTAATCCTAAAAAAAGGAAATCTTATAAACTTAGAATAACTAATCTCAAAAACTTACTAAATAGCTTGGTTCGTCAAAAGTGACTAAAATTTATTTATATTTTTTAATTAAACAAGTTCCTCGCCTAAGTTTTCCTTTTTTTAGGATTAATATTAAAAATGCTTTTAAATGGATTTTCCATCAATTTAAAGAAAATTATTAATATAAAATATTAATTTAAAAAAGAACATGGGTAAGACGTATATTAAAAATCTCTCAATGACTTAATTCAATCCCTACTCGTTTTGTTACAATTTTTTGATATGAAGCTAAGTTTTGGTACCAATTAGTAGCATTAATTTAAGTATTGGCGTAGGTCAATTTCGTTAGTTTTCGTTGAGCGTAGGCTTGCTGTTTTATTGCTTTGATGTTTTTTTATTGCTAGTAAAACAATTTTTATAAAATTGGGCATTTTATTAAAATAAAAAAAAATATTGTCAATAAATGAAGTTTGACGCTTTGAATTAAATGTTGGGCTTAGCCTGGAACTCAGCAACCATGGACTCGGAAGATTCGCACACCTCAATCGTCTCACTAATTTGAAAATTATAAATTTTTTAAAAAAATGCACTTTTTTCCCTTAGACATCGGCAGAATAATACTTACTTTTTTATACGAACTGTACAATTCGTAAAGCGGAAGTCTTCCATGCCTGCTCTGTCAAGATATTTCTTGAGCTTGGCCAAATAAATCTTCTCTCTGTTTTTCCGCATCTGTATTTGAGTGTGCTTCATTTGCGCGGGTCGGCCAATGTAGTATGATTCAAGTTCGGGAAGCATTCTCTTCAAATGGATGACGCAAGGCAACAGTTTTGGGATCTTCCATAATTTGAACCCATCCTTTCTTGAAAGGTAAACGGTTGAACAAACCATCTTTATGTTCAAGCTAACTCTCCTTGCTCCATTTTTATTTGACATTCTAAAGCAATAAAATTGAGGTCTAAAGAGATCTGTATTGTTTTGTCAAATTTATTTCAACTGTAAAAAAATATTGTTTATAATAAGAATGGCCAAAAAATTTACATCAAAAAAATTACTTCACAAATTGAATAAAATTATAATTCGATCATACTTTTTCTTAAGAAACATTTTACCGCATGTAATTTAGTAATTGTAATTTTAATAAATCATTCATTTCAAATATTTCGCTATCTAGCATTTAATGAAAATTTTGTTGCTTTAGTACTTTTCTCATACTCAATATCATAATCATTACTCAATATATCTTTCATTTGAATAAATTAGTTTAAGATAAATTTTAGATTTTAAGTTTAATATTTTGTATTTTCCTTTTGCTCATCAGTGATCCCAAGCCGTCTGGCTAAACCCTATGAATGACATTATTAGCCAAATTTATTACATTATAATCGTCATAATATATTTTCCATTTGCCATTACCTATATCCTGTGTGTTTTCTTCGAATGTTTCCAAATCAGGGATATCTTCTGGAACAACTCTCGTTGGCATTATGAGTTGTAAGAAATCCAATGTATTGTTTGGACGATAACATATGCAGGAAGTTCTGCAATAATTACAGCATTGGCAGAGAGAACACATACAGTTGACCCCACAAGTTGTATCGCAGAGTTTCTGCTGTCCACATTGATACATGATGTTTTCGAGTTGTTCTCCATCAAACTGAAAGTCGTGCAGTAGCCTTTGTCTATGACATCCGTTAATTTCCATATTTCGCACAAACATTATTCCAATTCCAGCGTGACCGTCTCTCGCTGCTCTTCCTATGTTTTGCACCATCTGAGGAATGGAGATTCTGTGATTGTTTGGTGACTGGATATAGGCGGCTATGCGAATGTCGGGAATGTCTACACCTATGCCAAATGCGCAAGTGGCGATAACAATTCTTGCAATGGAATTCTTTTTCCTAAATTCTTGTTCAATGAAGTCTTTTGTTGACTTGGATTGTCCGGCAAAATATAAATGAATCATCCTGCTGCGAAACGTATTTTCGCTTCCAAAATACAATTGATTTGTCATTTTTCCAAAAATAAGTCGATATAAGTTATTCATTTGAGATAACGAGTCCACAAAAATGACTGTCTTTGGCATTTTAGGCCCGTACTTGTTTAATCCTGCAGTAACAGATGCAATAAAATATTTTGCTTCTGTCGATTTGTTGAGGGAGTAAAAAATGTTTGGTCTATCCCACGAATGCATTTCTTTGTGCAATTCGAATTCATTGATCTTCAAGTTTTCGACAATTACTTGATAAGCTTCTTTTGTAATTGTAGCGGACATGGCGAGAAGTGGTCCATTGTAGTTTATTCGGAAGTTTCCAATTTCTTTGAAACTTGTTCTAAAAGAATCTAAGGTCCAGTCGCGGACTAAATGAGCTTCATCAACTGTAAATAGAATTGGTTCTAATGTGCTGACTTTGTAGGACCATTCTGGTTTGCCTATAAATTCTGGGGTCATCAAAAGAAACGTCACGTTTTCTTCATTAGTCTGGGGGGCGGCAATTTTTGCCTGGACATCTGCGAAATTTGCTTTTGTTAGATGAATTCCTGTTAGTCCTAACTCTCGGAGCGCTCGAATTTGATCGTTTATGATTGCAATTGTCGGTGCAATGACGATTGATTTGGTTGAATTTCGATTCCCTATGATATGGAGTGCCAAGGTTGTAAAAACATAGCAGTATGATTTTCCTCCTCCACAAGGCATGGCAACAATCACGTCTTGACCACCAATTAAAGCATCGGCTACGTTCATTTGAATCTCATGGGGCACTATAATTTCTGGAAATCTTCTCTTGATGGCTAGATAAAGCCTATCGTCGGCATATGAAGTGTTGAACATCCAAGTAGTTTTCCCATTTATTAATGGGGGTTCTAGGAACGAATCCATTGTTCTTCTCAACACAGGCAGCTCTGCACAATTAGTACATAATAGTTGCGTTAAGTCTTCTTCCGCTGCCATTTTTGCTATTCTTGCTTGGTAATTGTTAAGGTTTTCAGGTGAAAATTGCATACTAAAGTTTTCTAGGCCTCTATGAGCTCTTTTTCCGAGATTTTCCATCAGCTTTAAATCTTTGTACTTATCAACGAAAGCTTTTGTTTCTGTGACAAATTCTCTAGACTTGTATTCCTTTTGATGTTTTTCTGTTCCCATTAGATTGCTATGAAGTTCTCCTTCGGCTTGTCCTAGTTTTGTTCTTCGTGCAATTGATTCTTCGGTATAACTTCCAGCTTGTTTACGACGAGCATCTTTTCCTTTGCGCACAATCCCTTCATTGAATCTGTCATTAGGCATATTACTTTCACGATGGCCTGTAGTGTTGATTGTACTGTTGTACTTTTCATCAAACGCTATTTGAGCTGGGACACATCCTAACTGTGATAAGATGAGATTGAATGTGATTCTTGAATACTGTGTGTTCCCATTGGCCAAGAAAAATGCAAAATCTTCTTTGTTGTGCCTTAAAATTTGATCTGCATCGTTACAAGCGTATGCGTTACGTCTCAATTTCACTTCTAATGCAGCCCTAAGCAATGCCATTGTGTAGTAATATTGGCGGTCTTGGCACCGATTTGAACAAAAAAACATAACCTTTTTTCCAGTAACCGCCGTTCCTGATGGATTTTCTACAGATTTTCCGGCACAACATCTTATATTGTTGTGAAGATATTTTCTGCAAGAATTATTTCCACAGATTACAAGTGTTTGTGTGCTTTTATCCGAACAATTGGTGCATTCTTTTGTTTGTGATATCTCTTGAACTGTTGTGGAGCCTTCAATTTCCAGTACTGCTCCATGTGCTGCAGTTTCCAATCTGAGTTCTATCTCGTTAGGGTCCCAGTCAACTGATTGATCAGGATTTTCCAATCCAAGTTTATCCATGAGTATCAAAGTCCCAAGTCCATGCGCGACGGCATCCATCAAATCAAAGCCAAAGTTATATGAGGTTGATACTTTCGCCGTAGCGTTTTTGTGGCCCTGAGTCCATTTTATATTGCTAAGACTTCCAGGCGATGCGTTAGGACTTTTTTCGAGTCCAAAATTTTGAAAAAGTCGCTCCATTTTCTTCATAGATTTATGCAATCCGTTTGCTGCTGCTGATGGCCAGATGTAATTAAATGTTTCTTCTGGAGCAGCTGAAGATCGTAAACTTTTTGCCGTTTTGATTAGGTTGTACGTTGCTCCATCCCCTCCATAACGTGTTGCAGATTTCCTGTCTCCTATCACCGGGACATATGGCTCAAAATATTCCAATGCCTGTATTACACCTTTTACAGTGTTTACTGGAATCTCCAAAAGGCCCGTAGGTACATATCTTGATTTTTCTTTGCATAATTCTTGAAACTCTGGAATGTTTCGAGTTACTTTGATATCCTTTAAGCACTTGATATGCAACTTTCCAATTTGCTTTAACACTTCAACCTTTTCTTCGAAGAGGGTATTGATTTCGTCGTCCGTCAGCATTAAATATTCCAGGGGTATATCTTCATACTTTGCTGTTGGATACTCTGACCTTTCTGGAGCAGGAATCCGATTTTTTACAAACAGTCCTGTGAACGAATGAGTCATTTCAGCTTTCTGGAATCCTTTTCCTTGATGTCGATGAGTTTCTGAAAAATCAACGTTGTCGAATTGAATAGTGAACGTTGCTCCTTCTCTGAAAGCTAATTCTTCATTCAAGTTTCGATTCACTCTTGGATTTGTTTTTGCGGGTATCGGGAGATTATATGTTTTAGATAGGAACTCTTCTTCTTCCTAATTGTTAGTGTAAAATTATTGTTTAATATTTTTTATTTAAGACTTTGTTTATATTCACCTCTTTCCAGCGAATTACTGTCTCTAAAACCTCTAGGTTAATGGCGTCCGTCTGTCGGTATACAGTCCATCTTGAAGCAGTAACCCCAAAGTGGTTTAATAGTTCCAGTTGCTGTTGAACGTGTAATTTTTATTAAGTAATTTTACGTACAAAACATATAAATATCTTACATCAGCTCCGCAATTTCTGAAGCAATCGAGTCCAATTGCCTTCTGGAGCAGATTGAAATTTCTATTCCGACTATTTGCAAGAATGCAAATAGCCATTATTTCCTTAGGCCCAATGGTAGGATGGCCGGCACTATCCTTAGGGAAAATCAAGCAAATTGTTGGACATTTGTTCACAATAAATTCGGTGACTTTCGGTATTTGAATATTAATAACTTCTTGAAGGCTAGCGTTTCCTTTGGTTTTCCAGCCGCTTTCCGAAATTATCATTCCAAATTCTTTATCCAAACTTCTTTGAACTATGCTAGCTTGATCACTAGTAATGGATAAATTTTCCATCTGCTTGGATGTGCTGGCAATTTTCACGTTAGTACGTTGCCTTTTGCCACGGGGAGTGACCCCTGTTGGGCTTCTTCCATGTTTAGGTTGATAGTTACGTTGCATAATGTTCTCAATTGCATCCTTGTTGCTAGAGAAATCTTGATAGACTTGATTAAGAGATTTGGTACAATCTGCACACATCCAAGAACTTGCTCCAAGTTCTACAGTTGGAAGATGTTGAAGTTTTCTCAATTGAAAAATAACGTCCTTGAAAGTATATTTTCGATTTTTTACAACCGAAGAGACGTATGTTTTTTGGCACTTCGTTTTATCGCAATTTACACAACTTTCTGCATTTGTGTTAAGCTGCGCTTCATTAATTGCCTTAAAAGGTGTTCCAGAATTGAACGTTTTGTGGATGTTTCCAAGTTTGGTAACCGCTTTCATGCAGACCCTGAACACAACATAGGATAAAAAACCGAAATTCTTTGTGATTTAATATTTACAATTTACTTACTGGCAAACTCTGCCCTCTTTTGGAATACAGTTACACCAAGGGGTCAGATTCAATATTTCCAAACTTTCCCAAAATTCCAGTTGAAATTTGGAGGTACTTTTAGTGCCAACCTTTTTAGTTATGGAATAAAAATGATGTAATCTTGTATATTCTTTGTCGCAAAGCCGACAATTTATATCAAATGGAGGCGCCGTGGAGATTTGCTGTTTATTTTCGACAAAAGTTTCTTTTGATTTTAACCCCTCTGGATGTATAATATCATTCCAAAAATCTTTCTCGTTCTCTGGCAAATCTTCATGAACTATGAATTGGACGTCTACCATTTCTTCTCCAGTATCAGGAATCACGGTTTCTTCTCGGGTATCGGAGTAAAAATTATGATGAATTACGTTGTCATTTGGAGCATTTGAAAATCCAACTTCAAGATTAATCCAGTTTAATGTATCCCCGATTTGTCCCATGCGCGGCGCAAAATAATTATCCAAACTTTGTTTGAAATCGTTAAAATTGGCATCAGGGACATTGGTTCTGGTCAATTGAGAGCTACTTGAAATTTCTTGACTTGCCCAGTCAATATATCTGGCGCAATAATATTTGGCCTCCTGTACTTCAGCTCCCGGCGGTGGTCGTATAATATTTTTAGGGACTTTGTGAGCCCATTGTTTAGGTCCAACCGTTTTGGGGTATAATTTTGCAACTAGCTTAAACGACAAATCAAAATCAAGTCGCGTGGCTTCTTCTGAATGTTCCGTATCCAAAACCCTCACTTGTCGGCTGTAGGGCTGAATAGTAATCACTATGAACCTTGATTGGAATTTGAAGGGGAAAATTAATTTAGCAGCTTCTGCAGGCACTGAGGTTGGTATCTGAGGTAACAAATGAGATGTTCCATTCATGTCGACACTGACATTTATAGGAGTTACTGGGAAAATTATTAGTGGAATCCCTCTTTCGCGTGCTCTCCAAATTTGATGTTGAACGCAGAGGTTGATAAATCCAATATCAGAGGCACTAGACACACTATTTGATGAAAAGAAATTTTCAAAGATAGCATTTTGGGTTGGACCAAGCTGATTTTGCCAAGTGCTTGCCACAGATGTTGTAACGTACGGACAATGTCTCTGTTGAGTGTACATATCTTCAAAAAAAAATCGCAAAGACTCTCGCGTAACCGATGAAGGCGGTTTGTCCGTTTGGTTCCAGTAGCCATGTTTTGTATAATTGTCTGCGTTTTTAAGCACAAAGACCCCACAGTCAACGGATCCCACTCTTTGTTTTAAGACATTATTGGGATGAATTTCGACCCATATTCCGTCCTTTGAGTATTTTGTTTCAAGCATTGATTTTATATATACTCCTAGCTCTGTTTTTAGATTTCTCCAGTTTTCGGATGAAGTAGAAGAGGAATCAAGCCAAATAATTTGACGGTCTGGTATTTTAACAACGGCCAAAAGCCAGTGCCCGAAGCCTGAAATTGGGATCAGTAATTCATTTGTAGCTTCTTCAATCTCAAGTAATTCTTCAGGGCTTGTGAAGCATTGTACCAATTGATCTGAGTCTGTATTTGTGTAAGGGTGAATGAAAGTAGAACTCAAAGCTTGGATTCCTTTGCCCTCAAGTCTTGCGGCATCCGTAAGGTATTGTAAATAAGAGTTGACAACAGCGTCGTCGAGTTCAAAATTGTCGGCAAGAAATTCATCCTCGTCAAGGAACACCGTATTAGGCCCAACCCTTACTCTTCTACCAGTCCTTGGTGGTTCTAGTTGTTGAACAGTTTCAGCTTTTGACGAACTCTTCTCAGTTTTAGGTTTTGATGGAGTTGATTTGTTTGATTTTGGAGCAATTTTCTTTTCTCCCGTTGGATTGCTACCGCCAAATATAGCCATGTCCGGCACAGGATAAGAAATATTCTTTTCCGGTCGTTGCTGATCTGGGTCAGCATCCAAATTCATATGTTCTTTTGTTTGTTTTTCTTGGAGCTTTTTCAGATCTTCTTTTACATTGCTTAATGGTTGATGGCAGCTTGAAATGTGGCTTGAAGAACCAAATCCCCCCTGACGACTGAGCTTGTAAATCGTAGCTTGTCTTTCAAACTCCTTAGATTTCGCTTTATCTTTTTCGTATGCTCTAACATTTTCGGCATATTTCCAGTCATCGTAGGTTCCCAATCCATTTCCATATCCAAATGGGGGTTGCATTGTAACTTTGTGAGAGTAGTCTTCTTTATGATCAGGGGGCTGATAAGTTGTTGTTACATGTTCCTCCAATAAATCGAAGAAGGCGTCACGTATGTTACAAGTCGACTTTAAATCGGGAACTTCATCCCTATCAGTTGGTGCTGGATCAGGGTCAGGGTCTTTAGACTTAGGCAAAACTGTTTCTTGTTGGATCGATATTTTGCAGCCAGGTGTTTTGACTTTAGGCGTAACTGTTTTCAAGGGTTTTAGAAGAGGCTCAGGGTCAGGGTTTGCTGTGGTTACATTAACTGTAGGAGCTTCTTCAAAAATAGGCCATGTTGGTGGTGTTACATTTAAATTATATTGATTTTGATATTTAACGATAGGAGGATCTTTGTGAGAAGGTCCAATCGGTTCATCAAATTTCGGGTTAGAAGGCAAAGGTGTAAAAGGCTTATTTGTAGGTAGAACATTTTTTGGAAGTTGAGGTTGAGGGAAACAAGTTGGAAACGTTTTATTCGGGATTGGAATATGTTTCTGGGGCAGCGATTGAGGCACAGGCGGGATAGACTTGAACGTTTTTTCCATAGGTGGGAAGTTTTGCTGGGGTGGCGAACGTTTATATGGCTCGTGAGCCCGTCCTGAAGAGAAGTCACCAACCTCCTGGTTACGTGAAAGATAGGATGCAGGTAGCCAAATAGGCGGCATTTTTATATTTATTTGTAATTAGATTTAAAATAGTTTTTCATAAGTTCATAAGAAAAATGTTTTAAGTAAAAACCTTAGCTTCCGTAGTTATTTAATTTAATACCAATTGTTTTTTGAAAAATTATAATGAAACTAAACACCTGTAAAATTAAATGTCACTCATGTTAAACGAAGACAAATACTAAAACTAAATTAAAAATATTTTTTAACGTTTTTTTAACACTGAACAATTATTTATTTAAATACTCTAAAGACGCTTAATAATGGAATATTTTATTTTATTTTTGGAAATTAATTAAATTATAACTTCACTTTACACTTTATTTTAAATGAAAAATAAAGACTAAACTTGGAAGACTGACACTTTAATTTAAATCAATTAAAACTGCTTAAAGAGGTTTTTAAAGAATTGGCCGAATAAATAAAAAAACTTTTTGTTTTGAATTAATACTTCAATTTTTTAAATTATATCTTCCCCCTACAATTTAATTTAAATGAAAAATAGCAAAAAATAAATAAATAAAATAAAAACTTGGCTAATAAAAACTTTAATTTAAATGAAAAATAGTTGAAAAAATAAACTATAAACTTTAATTTAAATGAAAAATAGTTGAAAAAAT
>JAQIXN010002538.1:0-11222 GCA_034698145.1 Proisotoma minuta
TAAAGGCCGGCGAGTCAAATCAAATGTTTTACCCACCGAACCTAAGATTTTTTAACTTGTTTATATATTTTTTTCACCTGTGTTATAGGTTATAAAATTAGATTAACTTTCTAAAGACTGATAAATGATTTACACATAATATACATATAGTTATTTCCGTTAGTGTGAGAGTCTATATGTTACGATTGCAAGTGAAATGAAGTTGCAGAAGATCTTCCATTCATCAATGTCTCCTTGCCACAAGATTTTATACTTTCACTCTTTTCGTTGGTGTCCTATTTTTCATTTGGATATCTATCACTTAAATTCTGGTGGCTCTCCACTCTGGCTTTCTCTACAACCTATTTTCGGGGTTTCATTTTTCAAGGATTTAATAAAGTGCTGCTATATCTGCCTACTTTCTGTGATTTATTCTCATACCGTGGAGTATTTGGGATGACACGTTCACAGAATATTTTAATTTCCAGCTGTCTACAAATACGCCTTATGAAAAAATGTCGAAAAATGGTTTATTTGAGAAGATATTTCACTCTTTTATCATTTGATTGAAAGCAACGTGTAGTTGTGAAAAGTTTTTTTTTCTTATATGTATTGCATCTTAACATATTTGGAGCGTGGGTGAGGAATATTCTTAGAATGAAAATGGTGGAAATGGTGATCAATAAAATCTTCAAGCCTTCTCTTCATAAGCCAATATGCAATTATGTTTAGCAAGAAAAATAATCCTCACAAGGGGCATTAAGCCATTAAGAAAAGCAAAGGTTATTTCCGGATTAGAATCCTGTTTTGAGTTATTTTTGTAAACCTTTGAAAAGACATATATATGTCAACCTTTTTTGAGAAAAAAAAATGCAAAATAATCAGTCAACAATAGTAATTTTGAGAACTTTTATTACAAATCAACCAAGCTGACATAGAGAAATTCAAAATCTTACACATAATAAATATTCATGCATTAAATGAGTTTATCACGTTTACATCAAAATACAATACTTTACATACCACCTTAACAATTCTTTTTTTAATTAATTGAGATGTTGCAAATAAATAAACAGTATAATAAGATTGCATCCATTCCCAACCTTCACATATACGAATGCTTATTATTATGACAAGTTCCACAAAGTCTTATGAGCACCCTTTTAGGAAAATGTGATTGTTGAATGTGAGTACTAAAACAAGAGATCAATCGTTACATATATATCATATATCTCTATATCATTGTTCAAACAAATTACAATCAAAAGCGATACTAAAATATTAAATTAAATAACTCTCACAAGTTTCACATTTTCATGCGTCATTTCCAAATTTTGGAATCCAAAAACGAAAGTCCAGGTAATTAGGAATTTTTAGCCCTATTTTTCAGAGCTAATAAATAGACCTATTATAATAATAATAATAATTTATTATTATTATTTATACAGATACACCATTTTTATCAACTTTATGACAGAAAAAATAATTAAATTAATAAAAAGTATGTATTTCTCGCAGCCTTTGTAAAAAAAAGCATTGCTAAAAATATAAGTAGTTTGGTTAAATAAGCAAGTATTCGACTGGAAATTTAAGTGACTGGATTCCAGTTATATTTGGCAACGCTGACAATAAAAGCACTTAATCTCAGAATTCTAGGAGCTTGGGCTAAATGCAATGCAATGTGACTAATCTAAAATTGAATTAAAATTCTCACGACTATAAAGAAAGCATCACAACTCCTACCTTATGTTATATTAAAATTTTATTTAAAATTATATTATATTTAAATTATACATCTATATAACTTAACTAGATTTATTTTTAATCTAACTTTATAAAGCATTGGGAATCTCAGTTTGAGATAATCATTTGTATGTAACATAGCATTATTACTTCGCCCAATGAATTTTCGTAGAATTTTGATTTAATTAACTGCCGAACGGTGATTTATTTATCTGTTAAAAGCGTTGAGAAACGCGAGAAAGCAATGAGCGATTTCATCTATATAATATACCTGCTAAGAACCTCTCTTTCAAACAACCCATATTCAAATACTCTCTGTCTGTCTCATTGTCCCTCATTTCTTAACAACTATATAAAGCTTTCACTTTTTCTACAAACTGCTTTGGGCTGAGAGACGTGGTTTTAGCCTCAGTGAAATTGCAGTTGGTCGAAAAAAAGAACTCACCGCCGGCAGCCGCTGATGTCATGCAGCTAAACTCAGCTGTACTTGGTTTGTAGATCGTACAGAAAGGTTTCTTGAGATTTTTAAAGATTTCCTCATATTACAACAGAGAATATCTGAGAAACTGCTTCTGAATTTTTTGGACATGAATGCATATAAAATTGGGTTAATTGCAGACTGTGCATACATAATGAGTGATGTAATCGGCGTGAATAAAGAACTGAATACACTTGAAGGCTCATACCCAACACCCCAATACTGCCAAACTTTTCTAAAATGGAATGGCATATGACAAATGGCAAACACGACCACGATAATAATAAGCATACGTATAATTCGCCTACGACATTGTAACGCGCGCGCGCCATATTTGGAGCTTCGGATGACACGCATTCTTTTAGGTCCTTTGGCTGCTTTTAAACTGGTTGAGCCCTGATTAGCCCCTCCATTGATAGCCACAGTTTGGCACGAACAAGCACAATGATTCCCTTGTCCACCGCCGCCGTATATGATATGGGAAGGTGCTTGGATTAAAGATAAATCCTTGGACACTAGGCGAGAACCAGCATCAAAATTCTTCTCACATATTGAAGTCTGGGCTCTAATTTTAGGTTCCTTTTGGGCATCCGAGTTCGTGAGACTTTGGTCGCAATTACTTTCCAAGACTTGGCACCTTTTACTTTCACCAGCAAAATTTCCACATTCCTCGGACCCTCCAGCTGAAGGGACACCATTAGTTGAAATATTGACATGCCCCATTTGAGAAACTCCATTATCATCCTTTTTGTTCACCACATTTTCGGACCTCATCAAAATTGTGCACTGGTTTCTCATCTTGGATTTTTTCAAGGAACTCTTTTTCTCAAACTTGACCAAGACAATGGGTTCTGTGTTAATTGATGATGATGCCACTGGGGGCGAAGAGAGAGGAGTTGAGTCTCTTTTGAGGTAAGGTGAGACTGGGACACTTTCTGTTTCTCCTCGAGATGAGACAGCAACTTCTCGTACGCAGTTACAACAAGTTGGAGGTCTTTTATCATTTGTCTCCAGAGTTGTTCCATTAGTGGCTCCATTCAACTCTTGTAATGAGAAATTCTCGTGAGAAGAAAGCTGAAGTCCGTTGATATTTCTCAAAGATCCATGTCCTGCTAAATAATTTCCATTTCCAAGATGGCTCACTGATGCACCATAAAAACTCCCACTGCTTCGTCTCTGTCTCTTTGATTTCTTCTTTTTGCATTTAAGACAATTGAGGGGCTGAAAAGTCGATTCAACCTTTTCCCCTGGGGTTGAAATAGCGGTGTTTGGTTGATTGGTATTAATTCCTCCGATACTATCGCATCGGCAGCTGCTTGAACTGCTATCTGCAGAAGTAGAAGATGAGGGCATGTTGTTACTGCTGCTTTTCCACAATGCAATTCCAATTCGAAAATAAAGGATGGTGATGACCATGAGTGGTAAAATGAAGAGTAGCACCATACTGATCATGTCCACCATTTTTGAATTATATTTCATGCGGTTTGGAATGCATACAATTTCTGGAACAAAAATTGAAAATTGAAGATAAGCTTACTAAATTATAAGATAGGATTAATATTATAAAATTACCCGTATACCCATCTGGGTATTGATTCGTAACCGTTGAAAAGTAAATTAGTCTTGGGGAGCTGATTAATGCGCTAATTACCCAGACTCCAACAATAGTAATCTGAAAATAGATTTAGAAAAGGTGAATTCCATTTAAATGGCAAGTTGACTAATTGGATCATTGTTTTTTCATGCAAGCTCATTAGTCAGCTAGGACTTTGTCAGCAGAATAAAAAGAGTGAAAGTCAAACCCCATACATCCTCCATTGCTACATATAATTCATTTGGGATATAAAAAAAAGTCAAAAGTTTGTTCGTTAGGATCCAGGAAGTAGTATATACTTATTGGTGAAGATTATGATGTTATTTCCGATGATTATATTAATGAGAGTTTTAACATACGTACTTTTGGAAAATCGATATAATTTGATAATATTGTGTCGTTCCTACATATATTCGTTTTTAGAAATCATAATAAAGGTATACTATTAATTATAAATCCAAACTCCCTTCATTTGGAAGTGGATAAAATTTTCAAAGAATTTAAATTACATAAGGCACAGCCATATATAATGAATCCTATTCACGAAATTATTTCGTCGAAATATATAATATTATTATGGTGTTTACGAGAATTTTCAAGTACTTTTTAAAAGTATGCAACCTCTAAATCCTCTATCACGGTTAATGGGGGCGTGGAAGCACTTGAGGATGGAAGCTAAAATGTATGTATCTGCTTATTCTGCTTTAGTGTTTTGCTTAAATTAATAAATCCAGTGAAGGAGAAAGCTCCAAACATTTCCTGGGACCGGATTAAGGGGAGCTTTTAAAGGGCATTAGATTTCTCTACTTTTTACACAAATTTCGCCCAAGCCTGCTAGCATCGGATTAATAATATCAAAACATTAGGAAAACTTCATTTTTTAAAGAAAATAGTAACATACAGAGTGGTTTAGAATTTAATAAATTTTCTTTATATAAGGTATTGAATAAAAAGCCACTTTATATTAAGGTGATGTCCATGAAAGACCAAAAAAAGCAAAACTTTTAAGGAAGAGTATTTATATTTTATTTGGTATCTGTGAACGGAATAACTTATTTAAGTAGTTTCCTCTGGTTTTGACTTTCACTCCCATTTATTTACTCAATCTTTTTCCAGAGAAATGTCTGCTGGAGGCGTTCTGAAGAAAGGTCTTACCCGAAGCCTGGTTAAGGTCAGCATTTGTTTGCACCGCATCGGATGAATGATCGCCAAATACCTTTCAATGCAAATGACCACCAGGATTAGTAGTGACGCCGTAGTGCTCAAACTGCTGATGAAATGATACATCTTGCACAGCACCTCTCCAAAAATCCAACTATAAAAATGATTGAAAATGTTAAGCAATATTATCATATGTGGGCGTAATCTTATTTTGAAACCTTCTAGTTTCTCTTTAATACTGCTCATCACATAAACCTTTGGTTGCAATACTTGAAGTATTTAAATTATGAAATGTATATACAGATAAAAGATGTTTTCAGTTGACCTTTCAACCTTTCTGTGGTTTTAAAACTCTTGCCACAACATGATCTTAAAAACAAACAGTCAAGGATTTTTAAGATTAATTAATGTTCTCATTATGATGATCTTTTACTTTTATTAAAAATCAATTAGGTAGTAAAACCATTATTTTCTGCCCAATTTTATTGAATACATTGAAGACAGATATCATTTTGTTGACAACATAAAAATATTTTCTCAGTATTACGTTAATGGGAATATCATATTGAGTTGTAACTTTGATGACAATAATTCTCACAACAATATTGCTGGGTTGAAAGTGTCAGTTGTCAGTACTTTTACCAGTAATTGCTATTGAATTGCAAAAGAAGTAAATTCTTTCTCTTTCTCTCCCTTTTCTCTTTTTTTTTATTTGAATGGTTTCCAAAATTTATGGGAAATGTCAATGCCAAATTCTTCTATTTCTAACAATTACTTACGTAACTGTCCTCAACATTGTTTTTCTTTGGCATTGACAAGCAACTCTTTGTCTATTTCATGCAGCCACCGGTCAGACTTTCTGCATCAGCATACATAACACTAACCTTGCGATAAAATACCTTCGCTATTTTTGTATTGGAGGGGGGCTATGCAAATATTTGCCGTTAATTACTTAAATAGCCAACAATTACCAATTCAATTGGAAATGTAAATAGCAAATATAGGAAGAGGCCAACGAGTGTCTCAACTTAACATATGCACAAATCCCATAATACGAGCAAAGAGAAAGTAAGTTAATTCAATGGAATCAAATCCAATGCCACAAACACAAATGTCGGGTTATAGGTTGCAGCTCTTGTAGTAAGCAAGTAAACCCGCAAGCAATTAGGTGTAAGTAAATTATGGCTTTCTGTCAATCCCCAGATCTATTGAATCTACTGCAGTAAAACATTGCACCACATTACTTGGATTACTCAAGTACTAAATAAATATTCATTTGAGACAACAACCCACCTTTCCATTGTGTATTGAAGGATGTTTTGATACACGCAAAAAATTCCAACGCAAAAGTCAGCGACGGCCAGATTACCCAAACAGAAATTCGTGATGCTTCTCATCCGCCAATGAAGAGTAACGACGAGAATCACCATCAAATTGCCTGAAATAATAAAAACATTGTTCACAATATATATTTCAGGAAACTATTTTCTGATTAAGGCATTAATTAAATTCTTAACCCTGTAAAATTTACAGTGTAAATACAAATATACAAGTAAATGAAATGTGTACATCGAACAAAAAACATTCGATCTAGTTGAAAGGGTTATTCAGTACACTTTTACCTTATTTTATGATTTAAGAGAACTGGCTCTCTCCTACAAAGTTTTATGACTATAAAATACCTTAAAATATTATTTCCAACATTTTCCCAAGTTCATTGACATGTAGCATTATTGGTTTGGCTGACGAGGATGAAATGGAGAGTGCTAGTGAAATTTTTGAATGTAAATCTATATGTGGGCCTCATGTTGAGAAGAGTTAAACGTCAATTTTTTCAAATCTCTTACAATTGTCTAAATTCCAAAAGAAAACAACTTTCATGCCACGTGTCTGCTAAGTATTTTTATCGGGCTTCCTATTGGTCTCTGAGACAATTTGTATGGCCTATGAATTCAACTGACAAGTTCTGTAAGTGACGGCAATGTTGTGTTGGCTGTTATAAAATCGTAAGTTGACAATGGCTTGGAAGTTTGACAGCTTTTCTCAAACTCCTTCGAGATGAGAGTAATTTAAATTAAATTCAAAGCTATCTTTGAAGTAAGGGTTTGATGTTCTTGAATGGACGTGATTTGTATAACCAAATCTTGGAGAAAGTACTTGTAACGATGTGCATACAAGAAAGAGTTGTTGAACGGCATACTGATAGTTTTTGTTAAATCATAAGAGTGCATAAAAGAACCCGTATACAATGAATGATAAGGGATTTCTAAAAATGGACGAAATGGACAAATGTAAACTAATTAAAAAATGTTGACATTTCTGTATTGCAGGCAACGAGCTAAATACTTACATTTTTATAATATAGGTAGATCAACTTTGTAGATGGTTGGTGTTTACAATTTTCCACAGTTCTTTGTATATTTTAATGGAAATCTAATTTCTATTAAAAACAAAATTTCTTTACTCCTTTTATAACATATTTATCACACGCATGTTTGAGCAATAAAGCAATTTAAAATTTGAAAGGAAATAAACTGTTTTCCATGCAACCACACTTCAATTACATTTATAAGTACTTATATAAGGGTCTGTATTTGGGCAAGTGTAAACTTGACAAATATTCGCATATGGCTATATTTAATTTAATTGGTATTCACTGATCATGCTTTGGGAATTTGACCTTAAACTTTCTCCGCCTACGTCAATGTAAAAAAATCTTATTTTCTATTAACATGGGCGTTTCATATAATGCCTGCAATAATACAATGGATATAAAAAAAGGTTATTTTTACTGCCTTGATATTTTTCAACTGTTACTTTTGCATATTTATGTAATGTAAAAATTCCTAATCCCTTGGTCAATGTAGTTAGAAACTCAGTATGATTTTTATTGCACTATGTGTTAATTACTTTATTATATTTCACTTATCCTACGTCATACAGCAACTGATTTACGGCAAATTAATTGGACCGAATATTATTATGTAAAACTTTGGTTTTGCATAAATATGCTTGAAAACCCTCTTAAAGTATGTAGGTCATTAATAAATCTACACAATACAGTAAACAACCATGTTATTTTATAATCAACGAATTTTGTAAATAATGCAAAATACTTTTTTGTTGTTACCCTTGAGCAAAACTGGAAAGGAAATTGCTCTAATGACGCATGGCCGCAATTGGTGGGCAATTTTCCTTCAAGCTAAACGTCTACTTTCACTATTTACATTTGACTGCATTTCCTCAGCCAGTGAGAAAATCCACAACAGCATTTTACTAATAGTTTATTGTCGCCCTTGAAACTTTGGAGCAGCATCTTATTTGGTAGAAATCGAAAAGCATGATGGTCTTAATTTAGAATAATAGCGTGGCTAGTTTCGGTAAAGATAACATCAATAATGTGGCCTACATTCAAAAAGAAATCAATAAAAAAGCAGTTGGTATCAGTTTGATTGATGTAAAAATTTTATAATTCTGCTATACAGAGATTTAATCAAATCCTCTAAATTTTATTTTATCTTATATTTGCCAAAGCAAATGGTCTGCTCTAAGATGCAAAATAAATCGTAGATACTAATATTAAGTATGTATATTTCTTAAAGAGGTGTATAAAATTTATATCTCGCACTTTCTCGACTTGAATGTCTGGAGTTATGCTGAAAAGAAAATATTTTTACTGGCTAGATAATAATGATAATGAAGTCATTTGAGGGAAGGCAAGGCTTTAGGTATGTAATGCTCAAATTTATGATTCTTCTTACGTGAAAGTCGTAACAATTCTCTCATTTTTGCTTCTTCAGCCCTCTTGCCCTCTGATGGATATAATAATCTTGTCTTTATTTTCAGTGGGTAAGGGCGTTCCCTAAAATTCCTTTGAATGACAAAGTTGGAGATAAATTTGACGTAAATGAAGACGTCGTAGACGATAAAGCGATTCCGGTATTCGATGGTAGAATGTCAAGTATACATAAACAATCTCGTTCGTATCGCAATTTTTACTACTTTTCCTTCGGGCAATTGCCCGCTTTTCATCTCTTCATTTCCCTTCTTTCACTCACGCCCTGTCACAGTAATCAAATATAGAAAAACGAATAACTTTAAGGACAAAGGAAAAATCATCTCAGACATCTTCTAGTACATCAGAATGATAAAAATAAACTCAGCCCTTGCAATATTTTCATTTAATCGGAGTTGCAACAACTCTCTTTTGCCAACATTCAGTTCAGAATATTTTATGCGTTTCACATCAGCCAGTGAATAGTGAAAATCGTGATTAATTCTCGATTTCAGAAAATGCCTTTAGCAAGTAAGTTGTAACTTATTTGAGCAGATCTTAAATTAAACTTTATTCTGCAAAGTCCCTGTATAAAAATGTGTATGAAGTTAAAGATCGAAAGTCTAGCAAAATACATATAGGTACGCAAAAATTATAAGCTGTAAAGTTTTTTAAAAATAAAGTCCCCAGACCATTTCTAGTACTAATTTATACAATTTCATTACACATATAAATATATAAGTAGTAGCGAGTCAATTTTGAAAGCAGAAAGAAAAATTATCAGACTTTGTAAAAAATCACAATTTATTATTAAGTTCATGACTTGTCAGTGTTTATAAATAGAAAACTGCGTAATGCATTTAAATTGGGAAATTATACTGGTCCATTTGTTACCCAAATATATTGTACATAATCCAAAAA
Source organism: Proisotoma minuta (assembly GCA_034698145.1). Classification (NCBI taxonomy): domain Eukaryota; kingdom Metazoa; phylum Arthropoda; class Collembola; order Entomobryomorpha; family Isotomidae; genus Proisotoma; species Proisotoma minuta. Next base: position 9,652 of record JAQIXN010002538.1, read on the forward strand.
AAATACCCGGATTTGGAAACTAGGTAAAAGTAGAGCATATGATTTATTTTTTGAATGAGGACTTTCGGTTTAGAGTCAATCAAATTACTGAATACAATAGATCTCTTCAATATACTTAATGTGCAATGTTCTTCTTCAGTATAAATGAGTGCAATTTATTTCAAACGAGTAGAGTTTTTTAAGTCGAAGTTTTGACAGAGGCAAAATGAAACATTTTCCACATATTGGACTTTATAGTAAACTTTGAGACGTCAAACAACCAGATTACCACGATTCATGCTTTCTTCTTTCACGTACCAATTTGAGTAAGTTGTGCCAGACACGATCTGATTTAGCAATGTTAAACCCAGAAGGTATAGTCATTTCCTTCCACTTTTTCAAGTGAGCACGTATCAATAATATTATTAGCTATGGAACTAACCATTGACTTGTGGTAAATGCTTTGTAATTAAATATACATTATTTGTATAACTGGAGTGCTCATAATAAATGGGGCAAGTGAAAAGATATTCAATAAACTTCCAATTAGCATTCAACTTCAGAGTAGCACGCAAATATGAAAGTCAAGCTTTAAGTAGATACAACAACTTTAACAAATTATTTGCAAAGAACAGTGATCAGTTATCCTTGAAAAATATCCATTACGCAGACATGTTAAAAGGATAAATATTATTCATAAAATATTAATTCCATTCTAATCATTCTAATCAGTGTAAGCATCAGTGTACTTATGCTAAATTTAATTTTGCATCAGTAGTTTAATTTAAATAAAAGTTAGTTTAATTTCGCATTTTCAAAAAAAAACATGTTTGTTACTAATATGCAAAACGAAAAAACACATTTATAGACATCGTAGTTTATTTAGGATTTTTAAGATAACTAAAAAATATAACCAAACTTTGTCTTTGAGGTTTTTTGAGTTAAACGAGTTTGGAGATATTCTTATTTAAAGACACGTTCTCAGATATTCTTATAATGACTGAATTAATGTGGAACTTTTATTTTTTTGAAAATAAAAAAAAAACAAATATTTTATGTATGACAAAACCTTGTAATTAGGGCGCGGATAACTCAAGACTAATTTCATGCTCCAATAAAAAACCCAGTTGCCAGTATTTTTCATGAATGCTATTAAAACCGCCGTTGTTTACGTAAACCTCATTTCCACCCTTGCGTATTTTTCTTGATAAACTCTTTCCTCGGCCTGCTAATTATGGTTAATCAAATGACACATAGCTAAAGTTCTTCCCAGTCTAAAAACATTCTTATTTATTTGTAAGGGCTGCTAAGAACTAACAACGACGTTAAAAGTTTTATTTCATTTACTATGTATAAAGGCAGAATAAAGTCACAAGTGTTGAAGGTATTGACCTAGCTCCTTGTCATCAAGGCCAAGCCTTGGCAAAACAAAATAAAAGTTGGGGATGTTCATAATACAATGCCAAAATTAAATGCTAATAAAAGGGAGAGAAACAAAGCACCACATTTTATGCGAGTAGTACTTAAAATGTTATATTGATCCGCACAAACGTGATCCTTATGAGCGCGGGGGGATTATTTGGATTTAGGGG
>JAQIXN010002539.1:0-11216 GCA_034698145.1 Proisotoma minuta
AAATTTGATAAGCAAAAAAGTTGCTTTTTTCAGCAAAAAAGCATTTAAAATGCTTTATTGCTCGGGCGAACTCTGGTCCTGGGTTGATTATGATCTGTAATTTGAATGTACAGAATTTCACGAATGGCTTAAATTTTCATAACTACAGATCTCTGTATCTCCAATTCAAAAATTGTTCAGATCAGTTATTTATTATTTTGTGGAAATACTTTAAAGTCCACCCCTTACATTTTTATTACTTTTGCTCAATGTATTTAATTTTGGATTAATTCCAAGCTCGTCACCAACTCATGGCGTAGTTTTATATCACCACTTTTTAGCATTAGCAAAGCAAACAAACTCTTCCGATTAAAATTGTGAATGGATGGAATAAAGGAGTGAAAGCTCTTTGGGTTTTGTCAGTGCGAAACTTACGTTATACATTCAAATTTAAACTTTCGTTATTTGTCAATGTCAATTTGAAGATATCGTTTGAAAATTGCCGTCATTTTGAAATTTCGTTAAAGTCTATTTACATTTATTGGAGAGTTAAGTTGCGTGGAGGAAAATATACATAAAAACAAGTAAGAAGACGAACAGACAGACAATTGAATTGCTGTTATAATCTGCAAACTAGGGTAAACCAAACCGGGTAAGTTTGCGCTTAGGTAGATAGATATATCCGGTTTAGATATGTATATCCCTAATTCCCCGAATTCGGGCATCACTCTCTTTATATATATAAAACTGACGCAGTTGCAGTAAAACAAAATATCGTACGACCATTTCTCCTCCAATTTAATTATCAGTAATTGTTTGTGCCAATGCCCAAACAATTAAATGGTTCAGTTGGTCTCAGAAACTATATGAACTTTGTCCCTGTCCAATTCTAATGGAAATTGCCAAAAGTGGAAATTTGTGATTAGAAAATAGTCTTAAGTTTAAGTTTTCTATTTTTTCTAATTTTAATTTTATAAAAAATGTTGTACGATAATGGGCCGATTAGAAGAAAAAGTTCTACTACGGAAATTCAATCAACGTTTAAAAGGATGGAAACTAAATCAAGGTAATTTAATTTAGGTCACCCTGTACAAAATGGAAAGCCGAATTCAATTTCGAAAACTTTTAGTAGGATTAAAGTGATTTAGTAAATTAATTATACTACTTTTTTGTTTTAAGAGGATGGTAAAATATTTGAGATTTAAAGAAATTGTAAAAGTTTGAAGTCGATTTTTATTTTGGAATTGTTTTTATTTACTAGAATTGGCTAAAATTTAGTTCAATTTACATATAGATGTGTTTATTGAAGTTTCCAATTTGGAGATAAGTAAGTAACTTTAAGCATATTATGATTTTCGGAATAGATCCGAATCTTATTTTAGTTTGTAAGACAAGTTACTCTTTCAATTTTAAAAGGTTTATGACGTTGGAAAGGGTGAATATATTTACATTGAAAGTTTAAAGAATTTGTAAGATTCTGATACCAAATTCATTTTGCAAAAAAATAACAAGCTATACTTTAATTAGGTATTCTTTGATATTGCATCCAAAGTAATAGTGTTCGAGTATTGCAATAAAGGACCAAATAATTTACATTATATAGGGATTACAAACAAGAATTAAAGGTTGCGGAATTCCCAAATATAAATAATCTTCAAATTTTAACTCTTATGTAATACATAATTTAACGAATTGCAGTGTAGCAAACAAATAAACTCTAAACTGGTTCTTCTTGGAACGGATTTATTTCTTTTCGCTTCAGATAAATTTGATACAGGGTGTAAATTAAGATAATCGAGTTAATTTGCCTCTAAAATTTTAAGAGTGTGTAAAATCGGGTCGAAGCCAACCTAGCAATTTTTAACAAAAATTTCGGCAAACTAAGTTTGCAAATTTTAATTTTGCAATTTTTTAATGCAGCAGATTTTAAAATTTTGTGACCTTTTATCAAACCTTGTATATTTTTGGCAATAACAATTTGTAAAAAATGGCAATCATCTCATTTTAATCGCATGATGTTATGGTGTGACTTTATTTATTTACTTATGTACACTCATTCATTTCATTTTTATCAAATCACGCGTAAAGTATTTATTTGGATTACATACATTCGTATCTTTGAGATTCTGCAAATATTTGGTTTTTGAGTACAAAGCTAAATATTTATAAATTCAATGTATACAAAATTAATCTATCTGGGTGAATGAGTGAAAAAGATTAACCCTTAAATTTAGCCAGATAAATCCGCATAGGATTCAATAACCAATTTCATGGTCAACCTCAAATGCTAACCAATGAAAATCGTGCGATTTGTTTGCAACGGATATGCATTAACAGATACTTGAGATTTTAGAATACATTTTGCCCAGCTTTCGTAAATCGCTCTAATTCCGGTGACGATATGGGACATGATGGGGACACGTAATAAGTACAGACATAATAGTGACGATAAATATTGAAGGAAACCACAAATTGCGTCATGTTATGACAAAATCCACCGATTAAATTCCATTCCTAAAAACATTTTACGACGCCCTGTACATCTTCGCAAAAAAATTTGCACTCGCGGAAAATCCGTGCTTAGTTCCAAAACAATGGGACAAGGACAAAAGAAACTTCTGGAATTAGATTCTGATTGTTTTAAACTACTCCAGCATTTGGAATAAAAAAAAGCCAGAGTAAATTTTAGCTCAACTACCGTGACTTTGGCCAATTTGATTTTCTTTTTAATGAGTGCATCTGGGAAATCCTTCATCCATTAAATATAAGAATCTTTCGGCTTAAAAAAATTAATTTGACCCCTACCTAAGGTCAAATCATTTTTCGTTAAAAATAATACTACCTTAAAAAGTTATTTTATTATTTTAGCAAAAACTTCCTCAAATTGCAGGTATTAAATTAAATTGGATTTTTTTGTAAAAAAAAAATATTAGATATTTTTAGAACAAATTGGTTTAATTTAAAAAGCTACATCATAAAAATAAATTAGAAAAATGTTTTTTGTTAAATCATAAAATGAAGCAAACTATTTTTTGCTTACGTCTTTTGCTTCTTATTAACGTCAGAAAATAAAATCGGATTATATCATTTAGAATTTACCTGAGAGTTTACCTGTAATTTGCTAATTAATTGTCACCGTCATCATTTATGTGAGAATTGTTTGTCGTGGCATAAATCTTAATTTTATTCTGAGAAATCCCAGCCATTAGTTAGATTATTCAACTTGACCAAGTAAATTGACGTTGGTTGTTAATACGTGGAATATTCTTTATGATGATATCTATATTAGTTCCGTTGCTTTGTCTCATTTAACACATACAGGGTGTCCAAAAAATACTTTGTTATGCCCTTGCGACCTGAAACTTGATATGCAGCTTTATGAGGTCACGTCTCAGGTCATCCTACAGATCATGGTACTGTAGGTCATGGTCCTCAAGGTCAGAAAAACATGAAATCTCTTTGCAGAGAATATTCGGACACCCTGTGCATAAATGTTCTATGGGAATTATAAAAAATGGGGAAAATGTCGCTAAATAATTAATTATCTGTATTATATCTTCCTTTAAAGGATGATGCAATTTTAAAAGTTAACATGCGAAATGAGATAGTGCAAACTTAATTTGCTATTGCACAACGTTAGCCACTTTTAAAGAGTTGGAGGGGTAAAGCGTTAAAGTGGTCAGTTGATTTTGCATTTTGCTCAGCATTGAAAGTTAATTGGAGCCATTGGAGGTGAGTTAGGGTCTAGAGTCTAGGGTCAACAAATGCGTATTTAGATTTAATTTTAAACGCTTATTTCTACCTGTAATTCCCTACAGGGTATGGAAAATAGTTTTGTTAATAATAAAATCTATTCAATTTAATATAAAGACAACATTTTGAGACACCCCGTAAAAATTTAGGAAGTGCAGCACGAAGAAAAAGGGGTGCATTTGTTTGAGACACAAGAATGAGCTTAGAAATGGTTCCGATACGAGTTAAAAAGATATTATTTTGAGACACCCTGAGCAATTTTAAATAGGTAAAAATACATCTTGGAAGCTCTACATTGCCTGTACAATATTAGAGAACACGGAATTCTAGGAACAAAAACGAGACGCAAATTACTAAATCTCTTTGATCTAGATTGACCTAAATTAGTCTCAATTTCCCTTTTTTCACATTTTCAGGAAGAAATCCAAATTTTCCACTCATCCCCTCATTTGACACCCTGTACAAAGCATAGGCCCTAAGCTTCCTCTTTACCTACAATAAATTCTAATTGCTTGCCATTCATTGTACGGCCAAAGTCCATTTAAAAATTATTTAGGTCTTCTCCTCTTACCTTCATTTTCAATTTGCATTCTCTTGCAATACAAACTTCTTATAACAGTAAAAGGTATCCACTTCTACCTGCCAAACTTACCTCTAATTTAACCCAACACGCAAAGGTATCACATTCGACCAACCTTAAAAGTAGTCAGTCTCACTCCTAACCTCAACCTCATAACTTCAATCTTAAATTTCCTTCCAAAAAAAATCCAAAATTTCCTGAAACGGGCCCTGACTTTTTCGAAAATCTGAAATATTTCGAAAGGGGTGCAACCTAGAGCTATAATTTTCCGAAATCTTCGTAGACCTTAAAAAGTGAAACTCACCTAAGAAAAAAAAAGCAAAACTTTCACTTCCTGATTTTCGAAAGTTTTCTGAATCGGAGGCCGATTTGTTACTGAACGCGGGCCCTGACTTTCAGCTGACTCTAAATTAAATTCTAGTTTCTGATTAATTAAAAAATGTGGGTGGTGTTTCTGAGCTGCTTTAATTAACAGCTCGGTTGGTTAATTAGACAGTTAGTTAATTGTTGGTAATAAAACGTGCCCATGTTACTCAACTTGTGGTTTATTAATCACTTGAAGATCAAAGGAAAACGGACTCCGAATTTTGAGTTAATTACCTAGCTAAAATTTAATTAATTGTCTAATTAAAAAGTCAAAAATATAGTCACAAATAATTGCTCAATAAGTCAAGAGTCTGAAATAAATATATAGTTTAAAGTTAAACAGTATTAAGTGCAATAATTAAATAAAATGTACCACGAGCCATGGATGTCGTCAAAGTCTGTTTTATGGTAGGTTTTCGTCATTTTACATGTCCATTTGACGATAATTGATGCTTGAGATGCTTAAAGCATCATGCTTTTGAGGAATTGGGGACCAAAAATTAGGAATTTGGGGCAGTCAAGGGCCTTGAGCTCTTTAAGCGTTGTCGTTCAGCATGATTTTCGTCATTTTGCATGTCCGTGTTGACGATTTTGGGAGATTTTGAGGCCTTGAGCTCTTTTCATTTTCATGTCCACTGTGACGATCTAAGGGTCAACATTTGGAGCAGTTTAGGGCCTCGAGCGGTTGTTTTCGTATGTCCACACTGACGATACGATGCATTTTGAAAGAAATTTGAAGATTATTGACAGGGCCTTGAGCCATTTAATTGTTGTGCAGGTGCAACAATGTTCAACAATCGATTTAATTGCTGCAGGTGTTTAGCTCATAAACAAATTTCATATGGCGTGAGTTTTGAGGAGCTAATTTAATTATTTTTGGGTAAAGCCGAGTCTTATCTCGAGTTGAATTTATCTATGAATCATTTAATTGTCCGTTTAACTTTGTTTGAATCAGTTGAGTTTGAATCATATGCAATTAATTTCTGTGAATCGTCATCAATTATCAATCTGTGCAAATATTTGACAAATTCATGACGCCTTTCGCCAGGAAATGACCAAAATTTGACGCTTTTAACTTTTTTACATGTGCAAATTCATGACGAAACTAATTATTTTATAATTGTTGACTATTCTTGGATATTTGGAAGGAAAGTTGCTAGCTTGTTCAAAATTAGACACTTTATTTCGTCATTTTGCATTTTCATTAGTACAAGTTCTCAAAATACTTTAATTTGCCACTATTTTGCATAATTTGGTGACAAAATTCGTCACTTTCCTGTCCAATTTGTGTTTGTATCGATTTCATTAATTGACATTTTTAGCAATTCATGATTTGCATGACATTTAGTCATCGGAAAGTGGCCACTTTTGTGTCGCATGCAAAGTGACGTTACGTGACGTGAATTTATGTCAAACTAAAACCATCGTCAATCGTCATCCTATTTCTTTGTCTTCGATCCGTTTCCCAATAATTTATTTCTATTTCTAACAATAAGCAAACAAATTTCATTAAGAATTTAAGAAGGGACAACAAAATCGATAGTTCTGGGCTCATTTTTTTTTATTTTCGGACATCCAAAAAGCGTTTTAAATAGCAAGAGGTCACGAGACTAAACGTCAAAGGTTTCCATTCTTAAAAGTTCTCATTTTTAAAACACCAAAGTTTGGTGACCAAACTTTAGTTTTTCTCGACACCCTGAACAATTACTTTGATGCAAAAACAACGCAAAAACATTTAATTCATTGTTTAATGGTGCTTTGGGCTTTGAGTGTTTTGTTATTCCGCAATTATCTAGCTTTTATGTTTGAGACTGGAACCATAAACTTTTTATTTTGTGATGGACAAAGAAATTGGAATTAATTGAGATTCCAATCGGGCGTAATTTAGGAGTGGAAGCAGGATATAAAAAGAATGTTGTCTTTTCTGCGATTATTCCACCATTTGAGTGATCTAGCAAGTTTTGTAGTTTTTGAAAACTTCATAAAGGCATTTTGTTCAGTTATTCAAATATTTTGCATTTTCTTCATAATCGACAGACCAAGAAATAATTAACTTTTCATAGTTTTCATCATCTATTAGCTCTTAATGACCTTTGTCATTCTGCATAGCTTTAAAAATACCTTTTAGTCTTACTTTTTAAATTACTTTCAGTTTTACTTTTCTTACAAATGTTTTCTTAATTTTTTCGAGATTTCGACCCAAAATTAGCTCGAAATACTTGAAATTAAAAGTTTGCCAAACAGATGCAAAATAAACAACAATTAGCTAACAATCATTTTAATTGTCGATTTCAGTACAACTCGCTCTTCCTCTTCGAACGGAAACAATGCTCGGCGGAAGTCGCGATGGGATCAACCGGAAACGAGCCACTCCAACGGCTCCCTCCTCTCAACAATGGAGCGTTTTGTCCAGTCCGTTGACGACATGAACGAGACCATTCTTGTCCCCTGTCGACTCATGGATCTTCAATTTGACGAAACCTTTGTTCCAAGTGGAGGCGTTGGCGGCGGCGTTAAAAGTTCCGGCATAATTTTGGGTGGAATTAATGGATTTGGGGCTGGTGAGTTTTAATTTTGTAGATTTTTTGAGGGATGTGATTACCAATTGCTGATTTTGTTAGTTTTTGTGATTTAGGTTGAAACTAGCAAGAAATTTACTACCTGCGAAGAATTTTTAGGGTAAAAACCAGAAAGTTGCGATATTTGAAGCGATAGGATGCTGAATTTCGACGTTATTGTGAAAAGAAGATTTAGAATGATCAAGAATTTTATTTTTAGGGAATTTTAGTTTATGCAAAGCAACAATGCTTGTTGTAATCTTGCATTTTTTTTAAATCGGAAAAATGTATTTCAAATTATTTTTCAATTTTAATTTAACAGTTTTTCCAAAAATAATGTAAATTCGTAATAATTTTATCAATATCTTGCAACTTAGTACTTAGCTTGGTAAATGTTTAAAATTGAACAAAATCTGTACCTATTAACATTTTGTTACTATTTTTCAATCAAAGTTTGATAATTTTTTTTAAATTGTTTAGGTCATTTTTAAGCCAAAATCTTTTAGTTTTAACTAAAATTTAATATTTAAGCTCATAAATTTGTCAACTATCTTCAATTTTTCTCTTGTTTTAATAATTTCCAGGCCCATCTGCCCCCTCATCAAAAACTGGCTGCTCAAATTTGGCTGGTGTGGATTTATATCAATTTTACTCTGTGCTAAACAACATCAAAAATGATCTGATGTGGGGCCGAAAATCCCAGCAAATTTCTTTGACTCAAAACGCTCCAATTCCAGGACTTCCAGGCCCACTTCCACATTCGTCATCCGCGGCGTCAGTGATAAGCTCGGTCAGCGTTATGACGGCGACATCGTCTTCATCGACGAATTCGAGTTCGAGTGCCGCCATGAATGGCGGCGCTGGAGAACCCGCAGCGTCAGGAGGACATGTCAAAGGGCACGCTCGACGACCCTCAACTGTGTCCACCACTTCTTCAACTTCTGCAAGCGATACTGGTACGAATTAATCAAAAATTGAGTTTGTGAAAGTTTAGTTTTAAGCTCCAATTTGTTAATGTTTTAAAAATGAAATTATGATAAAATTCTCTTTTTAGAATTTTCTGAACTGAATGAAGACTCTGGCGTGGAAGCGGAAGCTGAACCTGATGTGGTCGATGTCGTGGATTGCGCTCAAAATGTCGCCGACGCCTTTCACCATCATTTGAACGGACTTCAGCAATGTCTCTGTGATCTGACTCTCGCAGCCGATTATGTAACCACACGATACAACTCCGCCCTCGGGGGAATTAACTAATTATCAATTAACTGCCTAATTGTCTAAATCAAACCAAATTATGTCTGTAATTGTAATTGTTATTGTTGAGCGAAGCAGCTGCTGGTAAATGCACTCTCTTTGTCTGTACTTCTGTTTCCTCGATAACTCTAGAGTATTTTGACCCAGGTACCTGAAACATGTTATGATCCCTCATCAGGCCATATAAAAGGTCACGGAATAAGATTTACTCTCTAGGCAATAGCCTTAAAGGTCAAATATCGTGAAATCTCGCCTTCAGTTGCTTCGCTCCATAATAAAAATTAATTAGATTAATAAGCAATTATCAAAATGCGGCAGGTCCGGCCTATTTTTAAATTTATGTAATTATATCAGCAAAAAAAATGAAATTGTACGCACTTAAAAATGAAAAATCATGTAAAACTTGAACTAAACTAAAGCTTTAAATTTAAAATTCACAAATTGACTTTTTGTTAAAACATGACACTGACATTTGCGCGTAGGTTTTGAAACTTTGAAATTTTCGCGTAATTAAGGCTCAAATTAAAATTATTTTAAGGCTTAACTTAGAACAATCGGAAAATGATTTGTGTGCTATTAGAAAATATTAATAATTGCGTAAAATTAATTGTTGTGCTTATTTTTGAGTTTATTAAGTTAAAAAACTTTTGGATTTTTGGAATGGATTACACATTATTTTGAGAATTGAAGTGAAAGCAAAGTAAATTATTGGTTATAAAATATCTAAATATATTTGTTTGTTTCTTTGCGCTTTTTTCATTTTTGCATGTGATACATTTGTCTGTCTTTTTTCTTTGTAACTCTCGATTTTTTTGACCTGTTAACTTTAAACTTTGGATGAAGCATATTAAGAGCTCTAAGTCATGATCTTTGTGGTCAAAATGAAGCAAAATCACTTTCACGCCGTTCCGTTATTTCGCCCCATCGCTACGTCGTTTACAACGCTTTACTTTTGCATGATTTAATAAGTATCTAATATTTAAGGTCACGATCACTGTCATTTAGTCTTCCACTTAATTAAAGCCAAAGATGCCAATTTTAAAAATAAGAAACATCCCATGAAATTTTATATGAACTTTGCTTTTTTGCCGTCAATTTGGAATTAAAAAATTAACATTTAATTTAACAAGATTTTTGTTTGATTTTGATAATTATAGATATAGAGTAAAAGATTCAGGGATAGATGTTGAATGATAGAGATTTTTCATATGCACAAATGTTTATCATTTTTACATCCTTCCGACTTAAATGGGACAAGTATTAGAATTTAGAAACATTTAATTAAGCAGATAACTGAGACTATTACGTAACGTTGTACCTAATCTTGCAATTTATTAGCTTTAGTATGACTGTAATTTGCAATAAAATGCAATATTAAGCCTATGCATTTTGACAGAATAAATGAATAAAATGTATCAAATTAACTATTTCATCATTTACGCGTTCATGTACTTCAAATGGATAATATTTTAATATGCTAAAACCGATTTAAAGTTTATTTACACACGTGATGAAACGTTCAGCGTGAAAGACGAACAGGGTATAAAACATTTGTTGGATTTTATTCGTTAAGTTCCATTCCGTTGTAAACCTTTTAGAAAATTTGGGGGGAAACAGTGATATAGTTTTAAAACAGTCGTATGCGTTTGAAGTTATAGTTTGTTGTCTTTGATGTAGGACCCAAACCTGAATTGGAAATTAAAAATCAGTTAAAATTGCGAGCTATTTTCAACATCTACAAAGTTTTATTATTAATTTATTTTAAAGTATAATTTTAATGACTGCGGAAATGGGATCAAATGTCGCAATTAATTACTCAATCAGCCCAAACAAAAATAATAAAGGAATGTAATTGAAAAAATTCACAGCATTCATAGTACACATGCAATTTATTTCAGTCGTTAATTACGAAATTAAAATATTTTAAGGAACTCTCTAAATTAAAAAAACTATTGACTATTTGTACAGGGTGTCTTAAATCCAAATACTTTTCGTCTCATTTCAGCTGAGAAGTGACCTGAGAGCTTGTCTCGTCATGATTCTTTTGACGAGTTGTGACTCTAGAAGCCGAATGACGAGAATGGCCAAAATCAATTGGAATGCGAAATAAATTTCCACAAGGGGAAAACTCAAAAGGGAAGAAAGGAGAAGAGACATCAAATTGATTAAAGGCCTCGGCAACCACGACCAATTTTGTTTTGCGGATTTCTGTGACTGTTTTTGTATTTGGCTTCCGATTGAGATCGTTGTAGATTTTTCATGTATCCTCTTCATTTTCGGTAGGGACCAATTTCGATCCTGAAATTACAAAGTGGTTTTTAATACAGCTATAAAGGAGAAATCAAAATTTGAAAATATGCATTCGTTGCCGGTGATATGACATGCATATTCAACATCTGCACATTTTCCTTATAGTTTATAATTTTTTAGGGGAATTTAAATTTTGTTAGCTTTGATTTTCAGAATATGCAAAGTGCACGTGAGTAAAAAATATGGATAAATTGAAATTCCAGGGAGAATTTTTGAATTTATATAAGAAATTGATGCATATCAAGCGTTTTCACATGCTGTAATTTTTTATGCAGATATATATGTTGTTATAACTGTTATAGCTGTTATAAATGTTATAACTGCATATATATATATATATGTATATGTATATATATGTATATATATATATATGTTCATATGTTCATATATGTCAATATATGTATATATATATATAT
>JAQIXN010002540.1:0-11216 GCA_034698145.1 Proisotoma minuta
TCGGTCAACCCGTTTGGAAATGGTGGGGGTTGGAAAATTTTCAAAATCGGTAAAATACAAAAAGGCTATAATTCGGCTGAAAATGGTTTAGAACGATGCTTTAGATCGATATTTATTTATTCAAACCGATTTCATGAAAAAATATTTAGATAGGACTACGGAATCGCAAAAAATGTGGTATGGTAACAAAAAATATTTTACATCCCATGCAATTTTTATGGACGTAAAACATGTTTTGAGATGAAGATTACTTTCAAAGACATACAAATCCCTGACTCGGGCTACATGTACACTGCTCTGAAGGTTTTATAACAAGTTTGTTATGCAATTTGGAAGAAATAAAATTAGAGCTTGGTTGTTGTTTTGAAAATAAAGTTTAGTTTCGTCAATTTCATCAATCAAGGAGTGCTAGTAGTAGTAAAATAGAAGAGACCCCTTATTCTGCAAAAATTTAAATTTGCCAAATATTAACTTTAAAAAACAAAATACTTACGACGATGGGCAATTTTCCCCTACTAGTACTTTATCAGTTGGACAATCATCCAAGCCTGTGAGCCCATTGGTTAGCCCAGTGATTGGATCAGTGGAATTCCATTGGGGGCAGGCATATATGTTTTTAGTAATGCTTGCAGCATAGATAAATGTCACAAATTGATGACTACACGCATCCGTACCTACTACAGAACAGTAATAAGCCACTTGGAATTATAAAATTAAATGATTAGAGCAAAGGTTAATATTTGATTGATACCATCGGTTTCTAAATTGCACCCTGGCTGGTTGATTCCACCTATTGATTAATATTGATTAAATTTATTCATTTATTTGACTAATTTCACCATTTGCAATAAAATCAACGTGACCATCTGTCGATGTCACTCCAGCCATTCCAGCGTTGGTATGAATGATGTCAACAAAATTAGCGTTGGCTTTGTTGAGCTTTGGAAATGGGAATGATAACAAAAATAGAGGACCTGCTGGATCAAGGCTAAATTATAATAAAATATTAAAGTTATATAACCAATATATGTATATATATATATTTTGAATAGCATCCTCTGCTAACCCGGTTATTCTTGCTAGTTTTTTGCCATTCAAAGCCTGGTAAAGTGCCCCTACAAGTCCTCCAACATGTGCTCCGAGACTGTGACCAATAACATGAGTAGTGTCTGGATCCAAGTTTAGAAAGGTGAGAAATTTCAAGGTCCGATTTCCAACAATGTAAATACTTTGCTGAACAACTTTTTCGTACATTACAAATTGTTCTAAGGGATTTGAAAACGTCGCGTTTGCCGACAAACTGCCCCAATCAACGACTATGTAGTTGTAGTTCAAATTCGAGTTCAAATAAGCTGCAATGTGTAATGAAAACTGTTGTAAAACCATACAAAATAAATAAGATTATTGACCTGGAAGAACAACTGCATCCAAATGGACTTTCCGATCATCAGTAAACCCATGAATAAGAATAACTGTTTGCTTTTGATAGTTAAAACCAGAGTTTGCTAAGCTTGTGGCATTGTTGTAAACGATTTCCTTTTCTACCCTAAATGTGGAGGGTATCAAGTCAATCGCAGATTTTTATGGTTATTGTTAATTATATAAATTATCTTTAAAATACCCTGGACTTGGGTACAAGAAAAATTTGACATCATTCGGATTGCTTGAGATAGGATAGCTCAAGTTTGCAGTATTTTCTAGACCACCAACGACACCAACTAAATCAGCTAATGTGAAATGGGTATAATAGCCAAAGAGTCCAAAGAAGACAAAAAGGTTTGACTTCATTGCAAAGCAGCTATTTACAAATTAAAGGAAGATGGGATAAAATGAAGATTGCAAATGTAATCTTTTTTGGTCAGCATAATTAGAATAGCAGTATAGATGATGTAATACTGCCTTTTCACAGATAATATATAAATATTTGTGTATGACTGGTTAATAAGTTTTTAAAATTTACTTGGCATAAGTTATGCCGCATAACATTTATCAAAGTTCAAGATCAATGTCAATCGAGTTGTAAAATATAAAGGCAAGCTAGTTAATAATTATGGCACAAGATGCAAGTATAAAGTATATATTGGAAATGTGATAAGTTTAAAAAAAAATAAGTTGTATACGATAGGTTTTATTAATATACAACATGCATTTTAAATGGTTGGAAACATTGAGTCAAAGGTCGACGGACTCTAATGATTCATAATAATTACTAATTATTAGTAATGAAGCACAATTTGCAACATGATACTGCAATACATGTACTGCAATGCACAGTGAAAAGTTAGATTCTTACTATGGAGAACTTTTCTTAGCTTTTCTTAAATAAACATGCCATTGCTTTTACTAAATAAAGTATTTTGAACAATGAAGTCATTTGGGATACCATCCAAGCAAGCCGCAAAAGAAAAGCCCCCTTGGCGCCCACTGGGATTGGGACATGACCACCATGCTCCAAACGAAATTAGCACTTGGCCGCAACAAGGTCACTACGAAAATGATAACAAAAATAATAAAATTGTGCGCCATCATGCTTCCGATAAGAAAAGAGTCAGCTTTGCTAATTTAAATGGGAATAATTTTGGTCACGACGTTTTTGAAAAACTTGATTTGGATGAAAAAATGAAGAGAAGAAATTTACAAGTATCAGAACCACTGTTTAACAACTCTAAATTTAAATCAAAGAGATTTGGTCAAAATTTTGCGGATTTGTCTGAAACTCGACAATATTTCTTAGGAAGACATCAGATTAATAATAGCGGGTATAAAGCCATAATTAATAATAACATGAGTGAAATGAACGAAAAAGCATCTTCTTCGGAGGAATCTCTTGTGATGGTTAAGCCAGCTATCGATGTTAGCACTATATTAAAAATTCAGTCAATGAAGAATTCAGTTTTATCAGGAAAACATGTCTCAATGGACGATATTAGAGCTCTCAAGAACAAAGCTAACAATAAATTACAAGGGGCTTATCAATATGAATTTGTGAGCATGAAAAGTAGGAGCCAGAAATCCAACAATAATTCAAGAAAGCAGCCCAAAATAATTCGCAGTCCTTTATTTTGTACCAAAGGAATAATTTCAATACCTACTCCACATAAACCAATTACAAAAAATTCTTTTGGAACTCCTGCTGACTTGAGAATATCTTTAAGTAATTCGGATTGTCCAGAATTCCAGGGTCGTCGTCGCTTTTTCTTTGATTTTACTGGATTTTCTGATGAGGACATTCAATTATTCTTAGAAGGATCAAATAGACTTGTTGTAAGAATTTTAAGTTTCATTTTGCGGCAATAATAAAAAACTGCATCGATATTACTGACATCTTTGAGATTGTTGGAATTTGGAAAAAAATGGGTTGAAAAAAATATTTTAAATGCTAAAATGTCGCATAATATTTTGACTAACTAAAATTAACTATTCAAGAATATCTTGTGGTAATTCAAATTTTATTTGCAGATTCAAGTTGATCAACCTGAGGGGGGATCTGAAAAGCCCCCTTTGAAAACAGATTTCATCGATTTACCAAGTGATCTTACAGTTGATAATTTGCGAATTGTAAGAGATGTATTCGGTACTTTAATTGTAGAGGAAGCGTGGAAATTTCAATAAATGTTGTGCCTCTCCTGTCCTAAAAACTCGCAAGAGGTTGTCAAGTAATGTCAAGTCAAGAGAAAATAAAAAGTATCTTTTTCGCTATTGAATTTTTCTATTTATTCAATAAATTATAAAAATTATTATTGTAACTGTCAAGATGGCATCCAATAAGATTATGAAAATTGCAACTATATCGAGATCGAGTCTCAGAAATTGCCAAACAAGGATTTTAGCATTTTCAACGTGCTTTTCAATTGTATTGCTTCTGGCTTTCGTTGTACTCTTTTTGCTTCAAATGGTATTATCTTTTGCAAGTTTGTTCTTTTCTAACTATTTTGACGAGTACATATTATTTTCAATTCGCTTAGATCTTGGTTGGACTCTGGTCGAAAATGTTTTTGTCTCTCAACACAAGCATGCCCAAAACATTTGCCTGGGATTTTCTGATAAGATTTTTCGGATCTACATTTGAAGACTGTCTTGACCACTCAGACGCTGGACGAAAGACCGTCTATAACTTGGCATCTCAAGCATCTGGCTGCATGTACTATTACTCTACTCCCCTAATCATTATCATTGGGATCATTTTATCAATTGGAATGGCAATACTTCCCGTCTTTTACATTGTGGAGAAATTTTGTCTTGGTCTGTCGTCAAACTTTGCATTAAATGGGGTTAGAAGTAAATACTCTATTAATCTGGTAGGCAAAAATGTAAATATGACATCTTTGTAGACGCTGTTGTTTGTTATTCTGCACGTTGCATTTGGTATAAGGAACGTTTTTATGTACTGCATTTACTTTGGAAATAATGATGAGCTCTTAGAAAATCTGAAACGATCAATGAATAATTACATGAGTCTGTCTTCTGGTCTATCTAAAATTTCTCCAAAGTGGAATTTAGCACAAATCTCAGTATAAACAAATACATTTCTTTTCCATTGTTGTCAATCCAAAAGTTACGAATTTATTTTCAGAATAAATGTTGCGGTATAACAAATTTCACCGATTGGGAATTTGAAGCTTTCAAGTGGGAAGGGAACCCAAAATATCCTCATAGTTGTTGCGATTATTTGACGGTATCAGATACAGATTAATTAATATTATATTGTTGTCGTTGTCTATAAATAGTTATAATTATCCTGCATGTTAACAGAATAGTACTTGCAAAATTTATCCAACCCGGAGGGAAGTTTTTCTCAAAGGATGTTTAGAGTTGGAGTTGGATACAATAAAGCAAATATCTTCAACTGTATTATGGTTAACATTTACTGGGATCGTTACTTCGGTAGTCATACATTGTTTTCCATTTTACCTTGAATTCAAAAGTATTAATTGCTATTTGCCTTTAAGCTTTTTTTGATTTTTCTGCTATTTCTGGCATCTACTATTTACGAGAGTGGGAGTGGCAATAACATTTGTCGATTTGCCAGACATCCGCAGCCCGGCGTCAAACCACGAGAAAATATTGATGGTTAGAAAATAAAATTTATCGAAAGTATGTACATTAAAAAAAAAATTCCAGACATGTCTCTTAATGAAGAACAGGATGGAGCAAAACATGGATGCAAAGAATTGAGCGTCCGTCGTCACTCAAAGGTCCACGTTAGTGTAAATTCTTGGGGAATGGCTTTTAGAACGCAAAGTCAAACTTTGTCAAAAATCCATATTCCCAAAAAAGAGACACCTGTATAATTATTTTAGGAAGGAGTAAAATTAAATATAATTATTGATGTTGAGAATACATAATTAACGATAATTATTATTAGTTAAGGGCTGTTGGGGAGGACGCTCAATCAACCCTTTTTCATATAACATTCCGTTGCAAGTTGTTTGTTTGAGTTTAAGAAAGAAAGAGGGCAAAATGAGGCTTGTGGTCCGTTGGAATATTTTTTGCTTTTAGTCAACTTAGTCACAAAATAAATTTTATCATTATCTTGCTTATCCCCTACAATTCAAAATTCTGAACAAACCGAACAAGCATTTTCAACAAACGTTAAAGTTTAATTCTGTAGTGAGCCCCATTCCATTATTTCCATTGCCCAGTAATTAGTTGCATATTTACGTAACCCACATTTACTTAGTCATACACATTAATCATCTTATCAACTCGTGAAACTTCATCATCACAAGAATTCGGGACACTAGCAAATTGAGGTCAATACTAATATTTAAAAAAAAAATAGTCCGACAATAAAACTTGACCGTTGTTGGGCGAAACAGGGCAATACTAATAAATATACGAAATAAATAATATCTACAACATTTCATTTTCTTTACAAAGATAGATAAAAAGACAAGAAATGGCTCAAAACGTAAATCCCCGGAACGGAATGTCAAGCGGAAGTCGAAAAACGAATGAAGGGACAACTGGAGGCTCCAAAGATTCTCATTCTGTTAGTAAAAGACTGCAAACTGAACTAATGTCCCTTATGGTAATTTTGCAAAAAATTGAAAGAAATGTCAGTTTCATTTTTTTCAAATTCGTTTTTTTGTTTCAATAGATGAAAGGAGACAAAGGTATATCAGCTTTTCCTGATGGAGACAACATTTTCAAGTGGATTGGCACAATACATGGACCGGAAAATACTGTGCGTGACCAAAGCTTTTATAAATTATCTTTTTTTGTTAACACTCTTTTGGATTGCAAAATTTTATAGGTTTTCAGTGGACTGACGTTTAAACTTTCGTTTGAATTCCCAAGCTCGTATCCATATACAGCCCCTAATGTCAAGTTTGTTGGACCTTGTTACCATCCGAATGTCGATACTTCTGGCAATATATGTCTTGATATTCTTAAGGATAAATGGAGCGCTCTTTTAGGTTCAAATTACTCAAAGAAGCCACCCCTCATTCGCCCCCTCTTAACAGCCCTCTGCCTTTTTAACCCCCATACCTCAATGGCCCCATCATAAAAATTATATTTTTTAATAATATATATATATATTTGTCAGCATATGGTAAGTCAGCTTTAAAATGTAAAATTTATATCATAATATGCAAATATGCATTTAAATCTTCCTCTTCCTCATTCAATATTTTTACAAATGGAAAAAAATATCTTGTCTAAAATGTGAACGGTTTACAGTAAACCATAGTGTCCATCTGTCTGTCTACAGCCTAAACGGCTTGACCGATCGTCCCCAAATTTTGTACACGTGTTTATAGGGTTCGAAAATGGGCAAAATCGGTAAAGCCGTTTAGAAATGTTGAGGGTGGGAATATTGCCTATAGGATCTTTGACCATTTGTGAATGAGGAAGATTGAAATGCATATTTGCATATTATGATATAAATTTTATATTTTCAGACAGACTGACCGTTAAGATCATGTGCTAGAAATATATTTTTTATGAGGGAGCAGCGGGTTAAAGAGCGGGGGCTATTGACCCAGAGGGCGAATGAGGGGTGGCTTCTTACCACAAATCCTTTGTTAGACGTCCGGACAATTCTTATTTCAATTCAATCGCTTTTGAACGGTGAGATATTAAAATTCTAGTTGCATTTTTTCTTCAATTTTGTAATTCTTGATATTTTATGGAAATTTCAGAACCCAATATTGAAAGTCCCTTGAATGTAAAAGCAGCAAAAATGTGGAAAGATCAAGAAACTTATCGAAAACATTTGGTGGAAGTAATACATAAAAACAATTAATGGCAAGTGTATTAGTTTCTTGTTTAAATTTCGACTTTGTAATAATTATTCCCACCAAGTCTCGCTACATTCTATATCTTATGAATATTATGAAAATCTAAAATATGTCCTATGACCAGCAGCAGCAGCCCGAAAAGTTTTGTATATTATACGCACTGAACCATTAGCATTGTTGTAACACAATAAGAAATAATATTAATTTTTCGCTTTTTTCAAATTGTATATATATATTGATATATTTTTTTGCGTTAAAAAATGTAAGTAATATTGATTCGTTATGAAATTGACACACTATACAAGTTTTGCACTTTACATTCATGAATCGATTCGATTGAAAATTTTGATGGGGTTTTGTAAATGTTAACTTTAAATCTGATCCGTGTTTTTGATTTAATTTAAGAGATATTTCAATAATAGTATATTATTTATTCTGTTAGCCAAGTTCTGTAGTAATTTGTCAATCAAATATTATTTCACAGCAACAATTGTATAGAGTTAATAATAATTAATAATAAACTGTTGAAAGGAATTACAGCGCCTTTTGGGATTTTTCATCAAATACTTTCCATTTGTTCTTTGATCCAGAGCACGAAATCTTTTTTTTATCAAAATGGATTTATAATAATAAAATGTTGAGAAAATTATACATTTTAAACATGTAGTTTCATACTTGAGACCCGTCCGTAGACACCTACACGCGTGTAATTAATATTGTTACCATTTATTGCTCGCTAGAACACCTTTTTGCAAAACCTACCTGGGTAACCTTCCAAACCACAGCCAACTCCCCAGCTGACCTAAAGCAATTACTTAAGACCTGGTTGGCTATATATTATTAATTATTACCACTCCTGCGATTCGCGTAATTCCATCCTGGTCTGTCACGGTCAGCGGTCCTCCAGAATCGTTTAAGCAACTGTCCTGTTGTCCCTCATTGAATCCTGCACAAATCATATTTTCTGTAATGTTATTTTTACTCGGTAGTTTTGTTGCAAGACATTCGCTCCGGGATAAAATTGGCAAATAAACCTTAAATTGATGAGATGAAGGCATCCCTAATTTTGAAAGTGAATCGTTAAAACAAGTCTTTTTATTGTGTTTGCATATATTATTAATAGGACCTTGGACGCCACCTTTGTCTTTGCTATAATCAGAGTAACCCCAACCAGAAACCGTTCCAACTTTCAAGGAAAAATCTTGGAAAAGTTCTGGCAGACATACAGGCCAAACATTTGGTGGCAGTTCCTCTATTTTAAGTGGTTCTTTTATTTCAATTAATCCAATGTCGAAATCTACTGTCTTCGAATTATAACTTGGATGTTTTATCAGCCGCTTAATTTTTCTTCTAATTGTCAACGAATCATTTGATATCTTCAGAGCGTTGTCCACGTTCAATACAACTTCTAACGTATCTTTGTACCGTCTAGAAGATGCATATTTAAAAAAAAATAATAAAAAAAAAATTTTTATAAGTAGCTCTAAAAAAATATGTAATTTACGAATCTAAACAATGGCTAGCTGTTAATACAAAACGGTCACTTAATAATGCTCCGCCGCACACAATCTTCCATCTCGGCTGTTTTTTGTGCTGATACTTTGTAATGGCTACCATCCACGGAATTTCTCCACGCCTCACTTTGGTTCCATTTATAATGAAGTGATCGGGAGCAATTTTGACCTTAAAAATGTCGGACTTTGAAAATAAAGTTGACGATTTTCCAGAATGTAAAGGTAGTAATGGATTATCTTCACTAATTCCATGAAAAATTGGAGGTTTTCCGCATTCTGAAATTGATAGAAATTAATAAAAGATTATACTTAAGTATTATCAAATTGCATTAATTTCAAATGACCCCAAGTGGTCCTTTTACTCCTTTTCATTGATGTGTCCTCATCTGCTCTGAAATCATATCCCTAGAAAACTTTTGGTTTAATCAATTGTTCGTAATTTACTTTTATGAAAATATTTCTGAAATCAACCTTCAGTTCTACCAATCCCAAGCTTGCAAAGATTAAGACAAATGCCCAATAATGATGCATATTTTAATTATCACTTTGTGTATTTAAGTATTTAACCAACCTTGAGACAGATTATTTCTGCTACTAATCAATTTCAAATACTAAAAGATCTAAACTTTTAAGTGACACAAGTGAAAAGTGTCCTCATTTGTAAATAAAACAAGTTATGTTTGAGTTCTAGAAACAAACTTTACTTTATATTTGTTTAATCATCAAACTTTAATGCAGCATGCATGAAAATTAAAACATAACAGAATGAGCTAAAGTTATATAGAATTTGGACACAATGGAAAAATGATACTGATGTTCTTTGAATAAATAATTATGGTTAGGAGATTTCATACATAAAGGTTCATTTTATTTCATGGCAAAACTTTGTGACAAATTAACAAGATTTGATATTGTGTATTATATATTGTATTGTGTACCTACATAATTGTGTGAGTGTGCAGTTTATATGTTTTGGTTTTTACTGTTGTAAATGAATTGTTTTTTTTAAAATGTGGCTAATAAGACTTTGTTTGGTATTTGTGTGTGTACTGAAAAGTGTTCATGTGTTTTGTGTAAAAATGGTAAAAATTGTGCATTGTGTTGTGAAGTTAACATGTTTTTGTATCTCGTGAAAGTGACTTGTGTGAGAATACTGTGATGATTATGTTTTTGTTTGTGTTGTGTGTGTAACGTGTTTACTATTGTTATTGATTACTAAATATCATTTTAATCCGATCTTGAGCTACCAGTCGAATCTGAAATAATGCAACAAAAAATTTGGCTTTAAAGAATGTCAGTTCTCATCAACAATTGAAATTTTAAAAGTTTTCTTACCTTTTATGGTACCCACTCTTGTCTCTCATAAAATCCAGATCTCATTATTGGACTGATTTGACTTACTTTGTTACCTGTTATTAATAAATCGAATTACATTATAGTGTGATAGTTATACACTTTATAGAACTTACATTCCACTTGTTAAATACTGAAAGTAATTCATTTTCTCCATTCTAAAAACAGTTTTTGGTGTGGGGAAAATGAGACTTTCCCCAAAAAATCTTTGACTACATTATTTTTGGATGACTTGGTGGTAGTGACTCTTCAAACCTCTGAAAGAATGACTACTGACGCATGTTGGACTCTGTTTCTGACTTTTATACTTTTCTCATCCCAATGTTCCTTCCTTTCTGACGAAATCTTATGCTCGTTTATTCGCATTGTTGTATTGAAATGTATTTTATAGTTCATATTTAAAAAAAAAATACCTGATGAGAAATTCAAAACCAACCAACAATGTTAAGCCGCGATCTATGGCGTGGTTAGATAATCACCCGATCAACATTTTTAAAATGGGGATGGCTTGGCCCAAATTTACGAGTTTGATTTGGGAATGGCAATAAATTGGCCGCGGTTTCAAGCGTGGGCCAAGTCAAAATAGTTTTCCTAGCCCAAAGCAACGCCGACTTAACGCCAATTTTAACAAACATATGGATTTGGTTTGGGACAAGTATGGGGAAGGTCGGTCACAACAATTAAACCCATATCAGTCCCATTTCAAAGCCAAATTAAATCCATACAATGCACAAATATGTACCAATTTTGATTTCGTCGTTTTCAAACGTAGGCTTTATTTTGGAACTACCATAAATCATAAATTACAGACAAATATGTTTAAATAAACTAATATTACAATTAGACCAAGTAATTAGTTATTAACAAACTAAACTAACTATTTAAACAAAACTAATTCTTTTCAACAAGTTAAAATTGTAACTACAACAGGGGGGCACCAACAAATACACTTTTGTACGGCATTATATACACTTTCTTGTGCAAATCTTAGTTCTCTGACTGCTCCACATTGTTGGCGTTGTTGGATGTGCTTGCTTTTTTTGACTTTTTCCTACTTCCTTCGGTACGATCACTGGAATTGCGAAGCCAATTTCCTATGATGGTC
>JAQIXN010002541.1:0-11213 GCA_034698145.1 Proisotoma minuta
AGAGGTTTTGACGAAAAAAATTAAAATATCAAAGACCACTGATCAAAATTTTGTAAAATCTACTCGATGGGGTTCCACTGCCCACTAGGGTGCAAATTGGTCACTTTTTATAAAAAATAATTTCAACCACAGAGTAGAATTTGATGAAATGTTATCAAAAAACGCTTATTTTACGCCATGTTTTAGAGGTCAATAAAAACGAGGCAAAATTTTTTTTTACGATAAAACTTGGTTTGGCGTACTCAGGATACATTTTTGTTTCGGAATTAAGACAAAGGAAATATCCCCCCAAACCTGTTCCCAAATAATCATGTGAAAATCATGGTTGCTGATAGATTTTTTTCATAAGGAGTTACTGAACTCCAAATTCTACTAAAGGGGTAAAATTTCTCTTGATCGTATCACTGTGACAAAATCTGACTTTTTTACTTCGAAGCAATGGACATCTAGGATTTATTATCAGTAAAGAAAAATAAATAATTCATTCAGATTGAGGTTCATTTTTACAATCAAAATTTGACTATGGCAATTTTGAACGCATCAGAAGTAACCCTCTGGGGAAAAGGGGTTATGTAAAGGAGGAGTCCCGGTTTTAGCCTAATCGACACCTATTGACCCTATCTTTAAGATTATTAATAAAAAAGAGCTCAGCCAAAAAAAGTTCGGGAATTATTGCAAATATCCCAAGTTAAATAAAAAATCTTCCTTGCAACTATCCATGTAAAACTGTCATAAAGTTCCAAAACAGGGATGTACTAAATTACTGATGGCATTGTTGGACACTCCAAATATTAAGTTATTATCGGTGTAAAAAGTTTTGTTCAAGTACATCAACTTGTTACTAAAATAAGTTCGTTTATATAGGCATCAAAATCTGTTGAGATATTTTTGGGACATATAGTATGAACTCAAATAAACCATGAAATGTTGATGAGCTCGGGGTTAAGGTTAAGTGCTACAAATAAATACTACTACAGTTTAGTTTAAGCAAAGTGCATCTAAATTCAATGTTAGTCATCTGCACTTGCAATTATCTGTTAAATGAGCAATTGTTATTGAAATATTAACATACGTAATTATATCATACCGACAAGCAATTTATTGAATTGAGATGGTAAACATTTTCAGAAATATTATTACATGAGACAATGCCCATGCAATTTGTCAAAAGTTTCCATCATCAAGCTCTAAAGGGAACATTTCTTTGGCTGCAGATGTCTAGATAAAATAAGTTAACTAACCGACAGAGTAATAATGAGGATCATCACCATCTCCATCTCAGTCATTAAACTCAGTGCCGAAGATAATCATAACAAATATGTTATGTTCCCCAACCTTACAAACCGAGAGGGTCTTAAAATCATCTTTCTTTGGGTTGACATTGGTTGGACTGAAAGTAATGTTGGTTTAGTCATACCAATGCTTTCCTACTTGAGCACATAATCTATGAAATGGAATCTCTTGAAGAAAAAAATTCTGTCTAGCTGACGACAGTTTTATTTACCGTTTACTTCCCTTCTTCGTCTGGAGTGCAAAGCAACTTCCTTTGCTATAATAAGTAATGTAAGTAGAAAGAAGGGTGGGGAAAATGAAACAGGAAAGTTATTTTCTTGTACATATTTTTCTTTGTTGAATAATCATTGTTTTTAAAAAGTTTGCAAATATCATCTTGCGCAACATGAAAGATTTCGCAATTCACATCATCCAACTCTTTACATAATAGGATCGCTTTTTCTTGCTCGGTTGGAAAATCTTTTAAAGCTTTTAAGATTCCTAGAAATCAGTGTTATGGAGTAAAAGCATTTTTTTTATCCATTCACCACTCTTTGTAAACTTTGAAGGCACTGAGTGTGAGGTGATGGCTGGTTGAATAGTTGACTAATGTGTCCAACGTCTTTGCCTAATATGCTTTGTTAGGAAAGGAAAGAATTGATGTTTTGTGTTATACAAAGCGTCTCCTCTTACAGATTTAGATGTGACAGCTGCACTCCTCCTAAATAGTTTTTTTTCTCACCAGTTAAATTAATCAATAGCGCATTTTGGTTCACAAACAAAGTAACAAATAAATTTAAAATAATGAAAATTATTTAAATCCTATACAAAGCATAATTTTAAGAGTCCAGGTAGATAAAATCGAGGCAAAAACCAAATAAAAAAACATTAAAAATGACAAAGTTTCCCAGATATGAAATATGTAGAGGTTACGCCTTTATGATTTAAGAAGACACGAAAGTTGTCTAATTTAAAAGTTTGGAAATGAAAATTCTTTTGGGTTCTCAAAACTTTCGAGTCAAAAGTGATGATTTCTTAACCAAACATCTTGTCGCTACAAATCTGTATCAAATTTCATCACATCCTTTTCAAACCACTTATGACTGTACACGAGACTTTTTTCCGCTCCATACATTTTAGACGCAAAAGCCAAACACTGGACAAATCACATGTGTCTAACTTTCAACTATTTTCACAAGTTTTGTCAAAAATGTCAAAATCCAACTATGTCAGTGAAAGGAAATGAAGAACATAAACAAAGCCCACAAAAGACCACAACTACCTAATACAACAAAAGCTACGATTGACAACCTGAACGTGACAAAATTCTTAGCACGTGTTCTCAAATGACATAATGAATAAAGTTGTAACATATTTACAATGAAAAAGTGCATATATTTATGACATGACCACTTCTACATACATATTTCTGATTTGAACTTAAATTGACCATGAAGCAGCTCTACAATTTCATTTTGCTTTGAAGCATGGAAATGCATCCGAGATTCAAAAATGAAATTGCATTGTTGCACATCTCCTTTATATGTATATCGTTTATTATATTGTGCATGTTGTAAGTGGTTTGTTTAAGTCCCAACTGGTCGGCTTTTCTGGTAATTTTCCGGGTGACAGAGGACGAAATGTTACTCTTGGCACTCGTTCTATTCAAAGAGATGCAGTTTGGTCAGAGGCGGACTTTTACTACCACTGTCCCTTAAGATTTATGACACAAAACCGTTTTGTCGCCATTTACTTAATTGCATTATATCCCTTTCTACACTTGAATAAATGCATGCAACTGCAACTTTGTTCGTTCTGCATTCTGTATGAAGCGTTTAAATTGCAACCACGCATTTTGCGTGCTCGCTGTAAAACGGCTTGTTGTTAAATCAAAAGAATAAATATTTTGGAATTTTTCTCAATTATTCCCTTAATCTCACGAACCACATAAACTACTAACCTTAAGTATTAAGACACTGTTTGCTTATTTTGTTACTTTTCAAATTTATGGCTTTAACATAACCAGAAATTCTCATTTTATCTCATGTTTCCTAAAAAGAATTAGGGAATCGACACGAAGAAAAGGAATTAATCTATTTGATTACCCTCAGGAAAAGAGTGTGACTAACAAAAAAGCAAGAAATTGTTCCATCAGAATTTCACAATAGGCAATTACAAATTGGCCCCTCGTCATCATTTGAATTTTTCTACTTTTTCATCCCTTACACTTTCCCTACTTCCCAATTTAATTTGCAATGTCGATACTTTTATTTTTATTTTATGCGCTTTATTGCATTTTTTTGAGAATTAGTGGCTGGAAACAGTCACCCTTTATGGGATATTTAGTATTCGTTTAGGATAATAAACAACGCCCTCCTTTTTTACAAACGAAAAAGTAACAAAACTAGAAGGGATACCAATGATTATGTTGGATTGAATTTACGTATGTCGGGTAAAACGGGCATTATATAATGGGAGTAAAAACCGGGTGGTGTTATAGAATTAAAGTTGGCCTATAATGCTTTCTCCCCGAGTCATTTCAATTTCCAATTTTAATGAGTGTAAAGTATGCATATGCCACTGCCTCCAGTCCAATACCGTTCCATCTCATGCACACTATAAAATTCCAAATGAGAGCTTTTACCTAGATTAAATCCAAAGATATATAAAACGGATGCTCATCAGAATTTACTTGAATCAATTTAAATTCTACTAATTAGTGTTTTAAAATGGTAGAGACCACCGAGCGGATTTAAAAATGTAATAAATCAATAGTTAATTGATGAGAAGAGTCAAAAGCCTTTAATTTACTTTTACGCCAATGATTGATATAATGATGCTCTAAAAATTAATTAATGAACTAGCTCAATATTGACTGATTTATTTATAGGCAAACTCGTTAAATTAATTGCACAGAAGAGATTGCTGTCTCACATTTTGATTAGAGTCTCTAAAAAGAAGACAATATAAAGAAGTAAAATAAAAGTTAACGTTGTCTACGTGAATCAGATTACCAAGACTGAGAAAATGGAACATGTCATGTCATTGATTGTCCACCTGACTTACCCATTACATTATTATTAGATTACATTTACACCCACTGTAATCGCAAAGGAGCAAAGGGAAAAAGTTTTCTTACATGCTCGGTGTCCAGCTTAATGCACAAGAATAAAAGGATTAGGCAACATTTTGAGAGCTGGGCGTTTATGAGTTTTATGTTGGGTGTCTCTTGAAATAATGTTTGTTCCTTAGGTGTTCTTCTGGGAGTTTGTGAGCCAACAATAGAACTGACATTATAACCATCGACTGTTGTGTGAGAGCATGTAAGACATAAGTGTAAATGAGTTCCTTTGATGGTGGTCTTGGGATTTTCCAGTTGAAATAAAATCCCTTCTTCTTACACAACACCACTAACTACTTATATATAAGACGGAGAAAGGGAGCAAGTATCCACTTCGAGAAAATGCATTTTAGCGTTTGAATTGAATGCAATTTAGTTGGATTTATTATAATGATGATGTTATTTTAGAAACTTGTAAGAACCATGGCCTTTGGCATATAAAACTTGCATGCACTGTCGCAAGTGAAGCAGTTATCAAGAATTTGAATTACAAAAGAAATCAAAGCTATTATAAGACTACGTTTGATTTTCTGGAAAATTTATATTGGAGAGAATTGAAGTTTAAAATTTTGAAGTTTATATAGGGAAAAGTATTTGTATTTTAGAGAATAATAATAGTAAGGCAAAGCAATAAGCTATAAATAACCGGATCTGTCTAACTGTCGACAGAGCACATGCATTGAAAATAATAAAATGCATTCTCTCCTTTCGGTTCAACAATATAATTCTTTCTCTAACACGTAACAATACAATGAAATTTACAATGGTTACACGCTACTTCTGCGGTTGGTCATTTCAGTGAGTTTTAGAGTCAGTAGTAGTAGTAGTAATAACACGCTTTTTGATACCACCCTCTGAATGCCTGTACCACAAAAGAGAACATGGAAATTGGGGAATAAATGCAACGGACCCTGTAATTATTATGTAAGGGGTCTGATGACATGACACCCAGTATTTCAATTGTATACCCTTCGAATATTTAAAGTAATGTAGCCTAATAATATATTTAGCTGATGGAAGATTATTCTAATGACCTAGTCCGAGCCCGTTATGGAAGTCAAGGCTTGTACATGTTTCTTGGGGGTATTCAAAGCCTGCTGGAAATGCAAATGGGATCATTATGACCATTTATTGGGATTTATATTTTTTACGCAATCATTGAAACAAGTTTGACCACCGTGGATAATAAAATGTAGAAAATCCGTCATTTAGAATTCCAAGCCACGACCCACCCTATTCATATGAATCATTGTTAAATTGATAGATTTATTTCAATTTGATTGCATATACTCTCCTAATCCACCTTTTTCAAACTGGGCAAAAATTGGGTCTGGGTAATTTGGATTTTGACAGGTCCAGGTGCACCATGAAATCCCGTTATATTGCTGATAAGCTTGTTAAGTCAACATTTGTATGATAGATAAGCCATTTAATAAGGAACCCTATAACATATTTGACAGACCCTAACTTTCCTTGTGATCAAGTTAGTGAAATAAAAATTGGGTAAATTATTAATAATACGCAGTATGCGCATTTAAGTGGATTTATTTTCATCCCAAACAAAAGTAAAAGGCAGGAAATGAATGGCTGTTAATTAATTAATGTATGGTTAAATTTAGGCCAAATTTGAACTTCAGGATCAGATCAGCCGTCATGTCATCTCTCTGTCTCAACGTCACTGAGGCATATACATAAGCTATATAAATTCTCCAAGTTTTACATCTGACTCTGAAATTGACAATTTGACACAGACATGGGTAAATTTGAGGGAAGGATGTAGAATTTGGAGTACAATAAAATTCCGGATTTAAATTGAACGAATTTTCTCCATACATTATGTGTATATAGTACAACATTTATCTGAATGTTATTTCGTGTAGACATTGACAAGAATATATCCGAATCCATCCAGATTTAGATTTAATGGAATGCACTTTTACTTATTGTAAGCACACTTTATTTGCCAGCAACGTAATTTATTCAACTTCAGCACTTCACTGCAGTGACACTGAGAAGGGATTTTTAAACAAATATTTCTTAAGGAAGGCAATGCAGCTGAATTTGTCATTTTATTTTATAAGATGCATAAACACAATGCCAATCTATGTAACTCAGGAATTTTTCTTTGAGAAAATGCATGCAGTTGACATCTCATCAAGTTAAACCGACAACAAATTTAAATTGAGGAAGCACAATGCACATAAACTTTCTCTGATGGAATTGAATCATTACACTACACAAACCGCAAAGAAATAAATAAAATATCCCAAGCAAAAAAAAAATAAAAAATCCGTCTGTCTGTGTTTTATGCATTTGCATATTATGATTACGATTATGATCTCACGCCTCAATTCACTTCTAAATCCACAAAATGATTTGGGGGAAAGTTAAGCGCCGTTAACCCTTCTTCTTTAAGGTTCCAGGCTATTTGTCTTCCTGTTATGTTACACAACTGTATCATTATATTATGGATGTATATTAATTTAAAGCGTTATCCATATAATGGCGGAAGTGGATTTTCACTTTGGGAGAGGGAGTACAGCTAAGTGGAAAGGTTAATAAATTTAAATGATTATTATGAGTTGAGGCATAGTCCAACAAGATTTAAATTATTGATAGAGGGTCCAACGGGTTGTTTGATCATTTCACTTTCTCTCTGCAAGTCAGTTGGATGCAAAATAATCCTCTTTTCTTCCACATTGTTTTCTTTTTATAAGTGTCAAGCTGTTTTCCCCAAAGAAGCAGACAAAATGCAAATCCTTATTAGCCTTCAATAAGTAGAAAAGTAAATAAAAGTTAAGCGCATCAGTTAAAAGTTGCTAGTTTTAATTAAAATTATGAAAGAAACGAAACGAAGCTCTTTACTACGAATTCTGTCTACGCCGATATACAAGTACTTTCAAACACTGACCTAATACTAATCAAGAAGAGTTGAGTTTATGCATGTTAACTCACTTCCGTATTTTTGGAATTTTCCTTCATTTGTTATTTCAACTCATTTTACTTTAGTTTAACTAAACTTGAACTTCTTGTTGGTTTAAGGGGAAAAAGAAGCTTGTGACCAGTTCACAAACATATTGAGACTCAAGACCAGCCTGTTAGTGGACTGTTTCTTAAAATTCATGCTGCTCGTAAAACTAGCGTCCATTTTACGATTTTGTAACTTGCCACATACTTTCTTCTTCTTCTGTCATTGAGGGAAGGAAAACAAAAGTTTTATTTCATATATTTTTATACCTTTTCAATTTCCTTTAACGCCTTTGGGGGAGCGATGCGAAGAAAAACAATACGTCGTCTCAACTCCCCCAAAAGAACAAGCCACATTTAGTTATCTACGTAGAATTTGATGTTGTCATAAAATGAGATAAACTAACCAAAGCCACTAAATTCACAAGAAAAGATGGAACAACAATAATGAAATGAAAAGCACGTTTTATTTAGACGCTTTGGATGGTAATATTATTATAAATTGGGAATAAAAAGGGGATCAGTTTATAAAGCTACTGACTCATTCAACACAACCAAGGGAGAAAATCGTTTAGCTTTGTTTATAGACGGTCTTATGTCCAAAGAAAATAAACTGAGGAGACAGAACAAAACCAAAATTTAATCATGGGTCAAGTATTTTGTAACGAAATGAGATTTTTTCCAACTTTAGTTTTACTCAACAATGCGACCTTTTACGGCTAAATGGATCTTTTAATATTTATTAAGCGGAGACTCTGTTGACTTTACCTGAACGTAGTTTAATGTTGACTTAACTGAGTGGTTTGGTAACTCAAGTCATTTCAATTTCAATGACAAAATGATGGACTGCAGACTGGACATTAGATCCAGAAGATGACTAAACGACTTGGACTGAATAAATATTGTTGTTTGTATATAGTGCAGTAAAAAAAGCAGAGAAAATCGTGAGATAATAATTTCCTTTCCCCTTTTCATGATTTGTGTATGAGTTGTGTCCATTTACTATTTACACTTCTTTTTTTACTGTGTTAATGACAAATTTCTTTTTTAACCAAAACCAAAGCAAGACAAATTTTATATTAATGCATGTTGGGTTTATGTATTTTTTACCATAATTTAGTCATTGGTTTAGTTTGATGGAAAGTGGAAGAATAAAGCCCCCTAATTTTCACCAGACTGGTACGATTTTACGTAAAACCAGAAAATCCATATCGACTACAAATGAGATGTCAATTCCAATTTGTTCCAGAGACCCTGCGGACTTGGGCTAAAATTGTGAGTGAGATATGCCACATATGTTCACATGTACGAGACAACAATGGCAATTATCTACTTTTCCCATATTCTAATGCAGTAATAGATACATTCATTCATTTTATATTATTGCTCTATTTTCCAAGTCCAGATAAATAAATTATTTTTATGCATTTAGACTCACTTATCGGTGTGTCATTTGCATCTGGTGTTTCCTAAAAAATAAAGTATATGAACAAATCGATTAGGGGCAGGGAAACTGAAACTGGACAAATTGAGTCGTTATTTTGTAAAAGTAAAACATCGAAAGAATTTCTTCGTGAAAATTTCGGTCTTTTGCTAATGGAAAGCTAATTCTTCTCCTAATATTTGACTTTTGTATTGAAATTTGTCGAGTTAGGATAATATACATAGAGTCTTTATCTGCATGTGACTCTGCAATATTTGATTGGATACTTTTGGGGATTATTGATGATGATAGACTTTACTTGACTTTGCTGCTGATGACATTGCATGTTTTTAAGAGATTGATTTTAAATCTAAATTGAAATTCAATAGGTAGAAGCACATAGCCATTTTTGGATGTATCAATTATTGGTTGGCTTTGGGGGTAAGAGTGTTGACAAGAAAGGAATGGGAACGTGCCTGGAGACGCGGTTCAACGCTTTTGCTCAAAAGCTTATTGTATTTCAAAACTGCATAATATAAATTCTTTTATAAATTTAAGAAGGGGTGAAAAATCTCCACTGCAATGAACTTTGATAGGAAATTCAATGATAATGTATGTACCTCTGCGGATGGGGTTAGGGTCAATTCATTCAAGTAAAGAAAGTAAAGTGGCGATTCCAAGATGCACGAACGAATTCAGCTTCTCTGCTGACACTGCATCCTTCCCTAAAATGGCCAAGAGGACATCAGTTATCTCTCATTTACACCCAGCCAAATGTCCACACTACAGCCAAAATGAAGTTGGAACAGCAAAGCGTAAATTTCTTCAGATTTCTCTATTCTTCTTATATATAACTATGTACGTAAGTAGTATAGTCTAAGAAGCCATCATAAATTGCACCCCCTTTCCCCATCTGCCAACAAGGCTGTTTTAATGTAATCTATATATAATGCCAAGTCACTTCCTCTTTGTAACTAATGGCCTAAACTGAGGTGTAAATATATTATTTACGGTCACAAGATACTTCCATTGCATGGTGTGATTGATATGATACTAACTTTGCTATGAACAAAACCAACGCAAGTTCCGATAAAGAACCAAAAGCATAAGGACCGGATAAAATACTGCAAGTCACTCCAATGTCATTTATTTGGTTTCTCTCGTATCCATTTCCTATAACTTGCTGACTTAAGTACCCTCTTACACTCGTTTAGTCTCCTTTTGGAGATTTCCACGTTATCTTAGCATTTGAAACTTAATTACTTCCTCTAAATCAGGAGAAACCCAAATTTTTATTTAATGGGAGCAATCAGCAATAAATTTTAGGGGGCTGTCTTCCTTGTTTGGATTGTGTAGGGCAGAGACAAGTACAATATGACGTGACACATACTAAAAAAATTAAATGAATAGATTTAAAGGGGATTAAATTTATCTACTGCCAGATCAGCCTAATTCTAAAGTTTAACTCTTTTAAAACAATATTTTTAATATTTATGTGTGTAATAAAAATAAAACAGTTTGGTTTGGTAAGTGATCCAGATTTTAATCTTGAATTTAAATTAAAATCGATGCATTTAAACCCATGCATTTGTCATTGTCCCTGGCCCATTTAAAGTTTGAGAAGGGTGACTTTTCCATATTTAAATTCGTGATCGCTGATATATAATGAAAATGTTTAAAATTTAAATGGTCGATTGCATGTATGTCCAACTCGAAACGTGTAAAATGTTGCATGAAAGGAAAGAACACACGTCTGCTGCCGACGTTCGTTGCTTGGCCTTTCCGGGTATCAATGTGAATTCGTGTTTGGTGACTAAACGGTCTGTCCTCATTTGACAATGTCCAGATTTTGGAATTAACAAAACCCAGCAAAGTGCAACAAATAAAACGTTGAAACCAAGTAAGGTACGAGTAAATCAAACGAATACATTAGTCACAAAGGACAAGTAGAATTCACGCAATAAAATAGTTGGAGAGTTTTGAGATTTTCAAAGGCTAATTTGAAATAAATTACATTTGCAGTCTGAACTTGAACTTTAATTTTCATTGTCATTAAAAGTCTGGTCTGGAAATGAAGTTTTGGCGTTCGTCTTGTTAAATGCTAATAGCCAAAAGAAAAATGTCAGCGTGCATGTCCAATGAAAGTGGAGGACAGGACAATGTGAAAGTGATGTATGAACTTTACAGAGCTTTATTCCGTTCCATTATCGTCTATAATATGGCATAATGCCCCTGTCAAATCTGGAGTGGAATGTCTCAATTCTTGTGCCCTGATTCTTGCAGGATCATGATTAATGACTCTAATTTACCACACAACTCCCACCCATAAGTAGATTCTAGAATGCTATTTTTGGCGATTTTTTGAACGTCCAAAATGTCCCCAGAGGAATCCCCCACGGTCAGAAACCGCCGCCGCCGCCGGTCCATCAT
>JAQIXN010002542.1:0-11211 GCA_034698145.1 Proisotoma minuta
CCAGTAATTAAGGAATAATTAACTTTTTATTGAGGCACGTGAGGAGAAAAGTTGCCGAAAAAAGTGATGAAAAATTCAAAGCCCAATTTTGGCGCACTTGAAATGAATGAAAATTTTTATAAAGTTTTTAATTGCATTTTTGCCAATTTTCGCCGATTTTGTTTAAAGTTTTGCTAAAATCAATCATCGATAAGCATTTGGCCGTTTTTAATTGCAATTTGTGGCGTGGATTTAGGATTTAGTTGGCGTTGTTGCATATTTCCCGTGCATGCGTGAAATTGATTGATGACTAATCCTGGTGAACCCCAAAAATACGAGATAACAGATCTTTAAGTGTTTTAACGAAGTTAAACGAAGATACGCCTTTAACATGTAAAGTATTTAAATATTTTGTAATTGTCTTGAATTCTAATGATATGAATATTTATAAAGTATGTTTTTCAGGTCAGAATGTAAATTACAAAGGAGATAAGGAGTGCATTGGAGTTATCTTATCCGCAATGAGTACTACATGACTTTATTCAAATGTAAACTGTTTGATTAGTTAGGGGCTAGTTATAAAATATGTAAAGTTAGTTAGTTTCCCGATAAGATGACAATGCATAGGTTAAATAATTAGCTTAATATGATAAGTCTAAGAAGAAGTGGACGTGGAGGAAGGAGATTTAAGGAGAAACAGTTTTAAATCATTTTGCAAGATTTATAAATCGGAGAGAGAAGGATAATTGAGAAGATGGCTTTTAAGGAGTGTAATTACTTTGTTCTAGTCATAATCCAAAGTTTCCTATTTATTTTGGGTAATGCGACGCCAATTTCCAGTAATAACGCTGAAGGTAAAAACCCATTTTAAAAGCATAGTTGGTACGAGTTGTAAATAATTTGATAATTTGAGATAATTTGATATGCTATAATTTGATGAATTTTAGACATGTTTCATGCAGAAGATGGCCAAAGCTGGAGTGACACTT
This sequence comes from Proisotoma minuta, assembly GCA_034698145.1. NCBI lineage: Eukaryota > Metazoa > Arthropoda > Collembola > Entomobryomorpha > Isotomidae > Proisotoma > Proisotoma minuta. Next base: position 969 of record JAQIXN010002542.1, read on the forward strand.
CTTGGATTATGATGGGAATAATTTCCGTGTCCTCGATGATCACGCTCATCTCCGTTCTCTTCATTTGTGGATCTGGGGGTGGATGTTGTGGTCGAATGCCAAAAATTTACTGGTTTGGGAGAACTCGTCAACAAGGTCCAATGAGTTTTGAAAATCCTGCCGCAGAAATAAATGTTGGAGACCGAACTGGAGCCTCCATCCCGTTGTCACAAATTGATGTTAGGGCGTTGGAACTGGATCCTGTAGTTTTCGAACCATTGCCGACAATCCTTGACCTTACACCAATGTCAAATCCCGGAAATAGTGAAGGGAGGAATAACAGCAATAGGGAAGGTCACGGAAGTGCTTCGACAGCCAGTCGTCAAAATATTAAAACAGCCTTAAATTCTACTGTAGTCCCATTTGCAACTGAAGATTCAGAGTTGTATGCTCACGATTGGTTTGACGAGCCTTATAAGAATTTCCAAAGGAATCATCTTGAATTTATCAGAGAAGTTGGAAGGGGTTGGTTTGGCGAGGTATTTTTCGTCACTAAATATGCTTTCGGTTGAGAAGACGAAGACTTTTAAAAAATTTCTTTTGAATAGGTTTTGGAAGCAGAAGCAAAAGACATTGTTCCATTTGCTGAGAGAATTAGAGTTTTAGTGAAACGTTTAAGACAAGATGCCAGTCAAATAGATCAAATGCGATTTTTGGATGAGAGCAGAATGTATCGTGATTCGTCCAATGGGAATATTCTTAAACTTCTTGGACATTCAATAGAAAAACTTCCATTTCTTCTCATCATGGAACATTGTCAACAAGGGGATTTAAAATCTTATTTGATTGCCAATGTCACTCGAGCAGAAACATTAAGTAATCAAGGAGCTCTATTTAGTATGGCTTTAGGTATTTTTTTAAATTTTTATTATTGTGCAACCAAATTATTATTTGTTTGTCGTTTGAAAATTTTCAGATATTGCCAAAGGTCTGGAATGGATGACTACGGAAGGGTTTAAGCATGCTGATCTCGCTGCTCGTAATTGTCAAGTGGCTTCAGAAGGTCGAATAGTAATAGGGGATTATGGATTGGCAACTCAATTATTTCACGATGACTATTATTGGAACTCTAACGTTCCTATTCCACTAAGATGGGCAGCTCCAGAGACAATACACTGCACACCCAATACAATCCAAACGCTTAAAGTGACAAAATATTCAAATATTTGGTCATACGCAGTTGTCTTATGGGAAATTCTAGAGTTTGCTAAGCTTCCTTACTTTGAATTAACTGATGAAGATGTGATCACAAGAGTGTTGGCAGACAAAAATTACTTTTTGGGCCAACCGACCCTTCCATACATTCCTTACAAAGAAGAGTTGTACATAATAATGAAATCCTGCTGGTCAATTGATCCTCGACAGAGACCTGACATGACTGTCGTCATATCTCAATTATTGTCCCTGATAAACAAACTCAAATCTGAACAAAAGACGGAAGAATTTGATTCAAAATGGGAACGATTGGGAAGAATTTCAACATCGAGCAGCTTTGGAGTAGATGAAGAAAATAGTAATAAAGGACGCAATTCTACAGCAAAGAAAAGTGTCAGTTTTACAGGACTGCAAAATGTTACATTGGACATTGAACGTTTGCCAGCAGAAGATGACGAAGATGTTGAGCAAGGAAGAGCGACTACAAAGGATGAAAATAACAAAATTTCTACAGAACAACTTCATGAAATGCGTGAAGATGCAAAATGGTTGAAAGAGTTTGATGAAGGTGGAGGAGTGTCACAAAAGGTATTTCACAGTTTATTTGAAGAGCTAACTTAAAAAATATATGTGTCTTAAAATAAATACGCAGGTAATGGAGCAATCTCAAAGCGCCCAAAATTTCATGGTCCTCACACACGTTGAACCAAGTGATATTCATGGTCCCGAAAGTTTGCTAGAGATAAACAAGAATATATTGGATGAGACAAATTATCCGCACAGTGAATATTCTTCCTATCAAGCGGATGACGAAAATTCCACTATAATTAATCAATCTCATGACCAAGACAGCGGTCGTGAATCCAGCGTCCTTGCTGAAGGGTCTACTCTAAATGAAGTTTCAGAAGAAGTGGAAATTAAAAGTATCGTTGAAAAAACTGTTCCCTCTTTCAACATAACGACCCATGATACAACTTCCTCTCTCCAGCATAAGCCAAATAAAGAACAAAATCAACAACAACAAAATCAAATTGCCGTCCCCCAAATTTCTGTGGAACCTTCTACCCCGGGCACAACTCCAAATTTGACAGGAATTGATATCAATGTTACACAACCAAGTCCTGTTCCAGAAATTGCAAAAGACGATGAGGATGTTGAAGAAAATGAAATTTTGAAAACCATGATGAAACAAAATGCATCTGCTGCCTCAAAGACAAGGATCATATTCAATTTCGAAGATAATCCAACCCCAATATCAACTAATTTAAATCAGCCGTCATCAAAAGGCCAACGCCGTACGAGTACTCCAAAGAGATCTGGATCTGGATCCCCAATACCACCAATTGCTGATAATCCTTCCCCTGTTCCTGATGATGATGTATTTGACGAAACAGATAATAACGTTTTAAACGATAGTTGTAATTTGAGTCCCATTTCAATGAAAAAGTCAAGACGTGGGGTTGTGCCAGGCCAACTCTTTACCACAATTGTTGGTGCAAACGATGATTTAGGGCTTGAAGTGTTTCAAGGTGTTACATCTCAGCTAGAGTCAAATTATCAATATAATATCAATGACTTATCAGAAAATGAAGAGTTTGAAGACTCACAAAAGTATGTGCAAAATGGTCATGGATTTAGCGAAAGTTTTTCCATTCTTGCTGGTGATATTGGAAAAGGAGAACCCTTGTCTCTGACACCTCGCCCTGATGCGCTTCCAAATGGCTCCCATAAAATCATAGGTAATGAAAATTAATAATATTGTATCATATTTGAATGAAATTCCAATATTTCTAATAGATCCTGTTACAACATCACCTTCTTATGATGTAATAAATAGTGATGAAGTGGAGAGTAAAAATCCTACTCCTAGTTCATCCTTTGATGTAATCAATACTGCAAATAATGCTCCAAGTTCATCTTGGGACGGTATTTCTTCTGAAGATCCCACTTTTCCAAATCCAGAAGCTTATAAAATCGACGATGATTCATTAGATGACAAGCCGGAAGAAATTAATGATTTTTTAAGTAGGCAGATGCAATCATTATCATCTGCAGCAGCCGATACTAAATCCTTATTTGCCCTCAGTTTGGGAACAGGTTTGAAACGATACAATAATTGATGTGTATGTGTAAGACAAGCAAATGAAGCAAAAGTAGTAACATGATAATTGATTCATTTCAGAATACAACAATCCTGAAAATGTGTCTGACAAATTCATCCAAGATATTCAAGCTGCACAAAATGAGTTGGGTAGTTTAGTCTATGAAGATTTGGAAGACGAATCGGAAATTCGAAAAGAGAAAATAATTCCAGAAGATCGTCGCAATAGTCAGGAAGGTCCTGGTGAATATGTTGGAGTAAAAGTTGCTTTTGTGGGTCCTTGTTTAAGCCCTGAGCAGACTCGAGAAGTAGATTCAGGAACATCAACATCTGTAGAAAATTGGGACCAGATAAAATCAGGGGACACTACTGTTACAACTGTAGAAAACACAGATACATCTGGTGAAGATAATGATGATGAGGCAGGTCAATCGTCATCATCTTTTATGCCTTCAAAATGGAACCAAAGCTTAATCCCAGCACGTCCAGCAATAAAATCACCAAACACATCCATTGATGTGGCACAACAGCACGAATCAAAATCTAGTCTTAAGAAATCCGTATCATTTGAACGAAAAAAGCGTCAAGTGGTTTATGAATATCCGTTACCCCCTGCAAGTGATTCAGAGGAAGAAATCAATGCAAGCACTAAAACTAAAATATCCCCCACGCTTCCCTTACACTCTTCACTTGGTAGGGCTTATTCACAATTTTAAATTTGATTTTTTGTACAATATATATATTTTCAGATTGGGATCTTACACAAGAAGAGTTAGAGTTTGCAGCAGTAAATCAGGATGATTCGGATGATGATGTTACTGTTAAATCAAATCCAATGGATATGTATCGAATCTCTGGTTTTGGTATGCATGAAATATATTTTTGCTTGGACAATCCAATTTACTTTTGATATTTTTGCAGAAGGTGATGATCCATTTCAAGTTAGAGCATCCAACGAGCCTTTTCAATTCCAACCTTCAAAACTTGGGGAACTTCGTCATACAAGGGATAAACTCAAATTAGACTTGCCTCGAAGAGAAGAATCATCCGTACTTCCTGAAGGCAAGATTCCCAAATCACAAATTACTCCTCAACAGCAGCCATTAGACAGTGGTGTCGGTTCAAACCCAGTGTCTCCTTTTTCTCAGCTGAATTGTGATGATAATCCGGAAAATCAAATATCAACTAATAATAATAGCAATGGATCTCCAACTGAATAGACTTTAATTACTACTTTTCAAAGTTACAATCATTTCATATCAAGCAATCAAATTTTCAAATCTCGACTCGAATGATTGTTAATATTTCAACAAAGTAGACTGTTTCACATGTTGCATTTATTGTACAAGATTAATAATTTTTTATTACCTCGTTTATTTTTTCATGCAAAAACAGGGTAGCTGTATTTATGCATTTTGATTTTGTATTATTGATATTTTACTTTCTCTTGTGTTGGTAATCAACGAGTCAAAAAGGTGCACTGCATTTAATAATATTTTTTTAATTAAAAATCATCTAGTCTGATCACCGGTCAATAATAATAAAATTAATGAATCAATAATAATAATAATAATATTCTGAACTGATGAACGTGTATTACAAATCAACAGTTACTGGTAGTTGTAGTATTAGAATAAATAGAACTGACTACTAATCTTTAAAATATTGTGATGTTCGATCTTACTAAAAAATCCTTCATTCTTCAGTAAATTGTTAAATCTTCCAACCTTAAAAAGTGTACCCTTATGTACTTAGTTCATCTCAGGATAAATATAACTGGAAAAAATATTTTCCCAACTTTTAAATGTTTTCAACAAAAGCTATAACGCAGTATTATACATCACTTCTAGCATGTAGTTGTTTCAGTCTTCTTTGAATTTAAATAAATTATTCGAAATATATGAAAAAATTTATGTCTAGTATAGAATTTATGTAGAATCGTGGGCGGAATAAACGTAAATCTCATACATTTTTTGAGGTCATTTTATTTCAAATGTTTTATTTATAATCTCAGCACGTAGAAATAATAGCAGAATACACATTACTTCATCTCTTATGAACAGACTAGATTTTTGTAGGAAGACTCAGCCGAAGACAGCCTTTATAATAGCGTGGCGTTTTTTTCTAGTTACAAATACTTTTTTTAAAACTTGCTTTTGCTGACAGATCATAATAATTTTATTCTACCAATCTACAAATCTACGAGAGCTCGATAATCTACGTTAATCTTTGCATAGGTATGAAAAATTGACTATACATTCTACTGCATTCTCAATTCATTGCAGTTATTGTCTACATTACTAATAATAATGTATTTTTATTAACTAAAATAGCCACTACCTATTTTGCTTTGGAGGTTCACATTGCTGACTGATAACGACATTTTCGCTAATTACAAAGATTATTTAGCGAGTTCAAACTAAAATATTATTTTTTTTTTTACATATTCTTTGCATTTCATTGGACTGACTTTGATTTAAAAGGATTATTTCAAGGTTAATATCTTCAGACGCATATTTTTTTTTGCTATCCAGAGTCTCCTTTTCCCTGGGCTGAAACAAGCAAAGGAAGATTTTTCACTTGACTTTGCCACTGAGCTGAAACTTGAAAGAATTTGACGCCTGGCCACTCTGCACCATCAACGTATACTGGAAATTATTGAAATACAATTATCATTACAATTTCAAAATTACTTGTCAGTTATTAACTTACATTTGATGGGCGATTGTGACTTGGAAAGACAAACTAATCGGGAGATTCCGTCCATGGTCATATTTTTTACTTCATTTTCCTTTTCCTTCTTTTTCCCCAACCGCATTACTATAAACAAAATGAAATGGTTTAGTAATTAATTAACTAATTAAATTCAAAAATTGTATCTTGATAATCTTACTTTTCTGTTTCTTTTGTTCTTTGAGTATGTATGATACGGAAAGAGCATTATCTTGAGTTCGTTGTATGCTGAGACTTTTAAAGTATGCTTTGACAGAGGATTTCACAGTTCCCTTCCAAAAGTCAACTTGCAACTCCAAGGGCTCCTCTCGTGGAGAAACAGGGGGTGAGGGAGGGGACGATGATAAATGTAAATCTCCATCTTGATGATGTTGATCATTCGGAATATGTGTAAAGTATCCAACACTCGTCAGCCGGACGTCACTGATGAACGGTACAAATACTTGGGAAGATTCATCACTTCTTTCTTTATATGTAATCATTGCTTCAGCAATTGGCAAGTGGACAATATGCCTCCTCTCTTTTGCCAAATTGGAGAATGCAATTACACGTCCAGCAAACTCTTCACCATTTCCTCGTTCTGTGTAATCATTAAAATTTTGCCCATATTGAGAATCGCTTTGGCACAAAAGACGCCAGACTGATCCTCCTGCTGTAAATTTAATAATAATTAAAATAATGTTAATACTTTGTATCATTCTTTAATGAACATTGAATGAACTGTGTAGCTCTTACTTGTGTAAGGAGCGTATACAAATGAAAAATAGTTTTGCCAGTCGTGTGGACGAGAGGAAAGTTGAGTTACATAGTGTTTGGTGATAGCACCCAAAAAAGCATCATTTCCAATGACAATAATATTCATATTTGGAGGAGGTTTGGCATTGTTGTTGCAAAATTTTTGGACTTTTCCAACAAGATGAGGGAAAGCCACTTTGAGATCGGCATCTGACTCTATTCCCAAAACTTTGAGGTTGCATTTGGTTAATGCGGAGAAAACTGCACCTCCTGGTCCACCATTATCAAGTGATACAAAAACAATGAGGTCTGGAAATCCATCATCGGGAGGAAGGGCTTTTGCAAGTTGGTCCGAAATTGTTGGTAAATTTAAATTTTGCTTCTTGTTAGAGATTGGGAGAGGAGATTGAATGACAATTGGAGATTTCAATTGAAGTTTTGGAGATTCACCGGATTGTTGATCAGGTTCCGTCCATGAATCTGAGTCACCTCGTTCATCGGACGTGATTATGTTTTTTTCTGGAATGGTATCGACTGTAAACAAATCAAAGTCACAGTTTATGCTACTGGTACAACACAAAAACAACTTGAGTATGTAAATATCCTTCCTTACTATATTGGACTAGAGATTTGGAAGATGCAAAAAATGGAGGAAGCACTGGTTTAGGAAATGACCCAACGCTCAGAGTATCCGCATCTGGTTCAGAGTCTGATAAACCTTCCAATTCGTCGAAAAGTTCATCAATGTCCGCAACAGGACCACCAGTCTTTGCCTCGTTTCTGTGACCTTCTTCGGTTTGCTTGAACTTCTTTAGTAGATTTACAATCTTCTGTTTGAGGTTCTGTTATAATATGAGAAAAACAGCTTTATTGGCAATTTTCTTAATGAATAACATTGTTCCATACCCTATTATGAGGATGTGATGACTTGGAGTTTTTTCGAAGAATAACTTCATCTTGAGGTGAGTCACTGGAATGAGATGAAAAGTCGTCTTCTTCGTCTGAAAAGTCGTGGGCCGTTGTCCGAGTTTTGCCTGTAGATTCAGGCGTAGGATTTAAAGGTGAGGACAACTGATGATGTAATTGACGCCGCAACCCAGAAGCTTTTATAGAAAGAGAGAAAGAAAAGAAAGAGTGCAGAACAAACAGGTTAATGGTTATCCAGTAATATTGAGGCATTAGTGGTATTGGAAAACTTGTTACAGATTTGTCTTTGTCTGAACAAAACAAGTGAAAAATGGAAAGCAGTGTGCGTAAGTATAAGTAAAGTATACATAAATTACTCAACATTTAAGAAAAGAAAAGAAAAACTTATTTTTGATTTGACAGCTCACATGCTAATGCAAGAAAAAGGAACAACTTTGGAAACACTCAGCTTTCACTGGTGTGGATGGAGAAAAGAAAGTTGGCTAGAAAATATGAGAAAGTGGGCTAAAAAATAAAGTGTCGGAGAGAAAAGATTAGTTTTCTAAGCTACTCGTGGAAAAGGAAGGAAGTAGCAGAGCGAGAGGTTTAAAAGAGTTACGATTTGGTGAAAGGAGAGAAAGTAAAGGCATATACATATAAGGTAAAGTGGCAGAGTTAAGTGAGTGAGTGTAATGTAGTTGGTGAAAGTAGATAGGGAAAGAGTGTAAATCCCAAAGAAACATTTGGCAAAGTAAAAAAGAGGAAAGATGTTGTCGGAAAGAGAGCACACAATTTTGATTCTACTAGAGAAAGGGGAATTATTTCCACTTCCGGGAACATTTCAATTACAAAGTTTTCTAAGCAAACATATTTCTTTCTTGCAAAATTAATTCAATCTTTTCGCAACATCTTTTTTTGTTTAGTATTTAAGATTGTTGAAGGAGAATGAATAAGGACCCGCATTGGCATTAGTTTAATGTAAAGGAATTTCAAGGATACCTTTTCCTCCTTTTCGGTCTGCTTCTAAACTATCGTCTACGGGTTGAGAAGCAATTCCCATGATTGTCACTTTTCCAACTGGCCCATTATTTTCCTTATTGCCACCATCCGGTGCAAAGAGTGCTAATTCCAAGTCCAAGTAACTTCTTTGCAGCACCTAAATTGATTCCCAAGAGAGAGAAAACCAAACGTCTTTAAATAAACGATCTAATGTCATTCGATACTTGTCTTGGGTGTAGCTATCGCATTTCTTTAAGGGAACACAAATTAAGTGCACGTGGCAAGTAAAAAGTGCTTTCTAACTAATACTTTCTCAAATAAAACTAATGGTCAACTCAGTCACAGACTAGTAATTAATTGGGAAAAATGGTACCATCGCCATATCCACTGCTCCTTCGGCCAGTGTCTTGTATCCCAGAATTGTTCTGTTTTTGTACTTTTTGCGTCGTTGAAGCATAATCAACAGTCGATTTTCTTCTCGTTTCAAAAAGTGAGGGTACTGTAAACAAAAAATAGAAAACAACAATTAATTGATAGTTACAACTTTCTCCACGTGTCTTTGGTAGAAAATAGTGATATGCAAAATGTAAGCATTCATTTTCTCTTTAGGTCAGCACAAATCAAAACATGTTTTTCTTTTACAATAACAAAAACGCAAATGGATCTTTTGAATGGGGGAGTTTGCAAAATAAAATATCGGATATCCGGAGATTGACTTGTGAAAATAAATAATAGTTGGACGCATGGGAGATCAAAACAAGCTCTGCTCTCGCTTTTAAACAGATTATACTCCAAATTGAATCCTTTCGTTTTTACTGACAGTCTAATCTATTGAGTGAGTGAATGATGGCTTTTAGATAGAAAGTTTTGTATTTGTACCTGTAGGGAAAAGTGTAGTTCCAAGTCCGTGCTGATAAGTCCACTTTCAGCCATAGGAATCTCATTTGATCGGAGTGTGCGGCGAGAGCCAGCCATTTTAACGGCAATTATGACGGAACTAGCTTCAGATATCGGCAGTGGCCGAATTACAACAAGACGAATGAGTGTCAGAGAACACAACCTGGAAATTAAACAAAAACAACCAAATTACTTTCACCATCTATAAACAGTCATAATTCATTTTGGCACAAAGGAAAGAGGCTTTTATTCTAGAGGGTGTGGGAAATTAATTTTCTAAAACAGTTACTTTATTCTGTTTGCGTAGTAGCATCATTTTGGAAGATAAATAAGAGGATGAGAATAATTTAAGTTCTACGATCCAACAGACACGCCATTTATTCATCCTTTTGTTCGTTAACTTTGCATGCCCCAAATTTATTATAGTCACGTCACGCTCATCCTTAGTACTTGCAATTTGGGAGCAACTGGACAAAAACGTGCCATTTCCTTCCGGTCTTTGAAATTCCAGTAAACAAAGCCAAAGCTCAAGGTTTATTTTTGCATATTTTTCTCTAAAATTCCACAGATTTTTACGCACACAAACTCCCAAACTTTTGGTTATTACCCTCCATCATCTCAAAGAGAATTAGAAGGAATTACTTGAATGTCTTTCTTGAAGATGTGGTCTTTCGTAGA
>JAQIXN010002543.1:0-11210 GCA_034698145.1 Proisotoma minuta
GAGTGATTGAGAGTGATTGATCCGATTTTCTCACTGATTGCTGAGTGATTGGTTCACCCAAAGTTGCACCTCTGTACCAGACTGAAAAGTAATGGAAAAATTAACCAGGAAATGGCTTTTGTAACACTTTTGCAATAAAAATACCTAAACAAAATTAATTCACTATCAACAAAATCCTCACAATTTCTTCATGTTCCTGTCCATTAATGCCATGAGCCACTTGAGCTGTCCAGGTGTCAATTCCTGAACCTTGAAATGTTTTACAACGGCTGTTGATCCATCTTTGCATGACAGGGGTCCAAAATCCTTTAGCAATTTTAAGGGGTCCTCCTAAAATATTTTTAAATAAATTGTATCAATTACAATTAATATGTAATATTAACAATGAATTGAGTGTCTTACCACTTTATGAGCTTCCAAAACATTGGAATTGTCTTCAGACTCTAACATTAGCCGGTTCTCCATATTTCTGCAATATAAACCCTTGTAAAATACAAAATGCGATGAAATTACAAAATTATTACCTTTAATTCGCTTATCAGAATTCCTGATAACGTCAACAAACGAACTGATGAACAAAGACGAAAGATTGAGCGTGTCGAAAAATATCCCCCGCTTAATATTTGGTCTGCCGTGTGCAGTTTCTGTTTCCCCATCCAACGCCGCAAATCAGAGATTCTTCAAAAAGTGAAACTTTAGAAATTGTCATTTAGAAAAGTTAGTTTAATTTGATCGTAATTAATTAAATGATGCATATAGCGATGAACTGATGCTCTCGTTATTTATAAGCCAACACAAATTACTGTAAAATTCGAGTTGAGACATCAACTGTAAAAACTGTTTTCGGTTTTTAGTTTAATTGATAGTCCCAAAATGAGCCATCATCACGGTAGAGTTGGGGCGTCCAATTATTTCATGGAGTCTCAATATGGGGACGAGGAAGATGACCATGACCAATATTCGGGGGGACGAAGGGGGAGCAGTTCAACTGTCGGCGTGTCATCCGGCTCGAGACCTTCGTCAGCCAGAGTTGACCCTGGATTTGAGGCCAATGACTATCAGGACGAGCAAGAGGTATGGAAAAAATTCTAAATTCAATGGACAGAAAGACAATGATGTGTAATTTTGTGAATATTTAGGTAGCAGAACTCTTGACAAAGGCAACAGTTACTTCCAGTGAAAAGATGAAGTTGGAGAACCTGAAACGTGTCAATGAAATCATTATTAACAAGCAGCCAGCTCTTTTGGACAACTTTTTAAATGAAATGTTAGATTTCCAAACGGATAATAATTCAGATGTTCGTAGATATATTTTGGAATTTATTGAAAATGCTTGGTAAAAATCATTTAAATGGTCAAAGTAAAGTATAACATTGTCTAATATAAATTCTATTTAATAATACAGTAAAACTGACCCGGAGACAATCCCAAAGGTTTTGCATAATATGATGATGCTTCTTCAAGACAAATGTGTATCTGTTCAAAAGAAAGCCATTCAGTCATCTGCAAAATTATACAAGTACACGCTAATGTGGATGTGCAAGTCGAAAAATGTCACGGAAGAAATGGAATCTGCTTGGAATACTGTGAATCAGCATAAAAAGTTTATACTCAAGTTAATTGACAGTGATTTAGACGGGTACTGCATTTCAAGCATTTTGTTTATTTTATAGTTACCTAAATTAATCATTTTTTCTCTTTATTCAGAATCCGGACGCACACTGTAAAGTTTATTGAAAGCATAATAATATTGCAAACTCCAACGGAAGCAGATAGTGTCAAAAGAGAAGGTGACTTTTGTTTGGATGACGTCCCAATTAATATTAAAGGTGCAAGGCATCGAAAGTTAGAAGAAGATGCACGGTAAATATACCCTTGTGATTTTTATTTCCAAGAGGCAACAGGCATTTATTTTATTATTTTATACTTAACAGGAGTTTGTTTGACGATCTTTTAAAATTTCACGGATCTCGTCATGCAACGAGTGTTAATTTAATGGCTTGTATGGGCTCAATAATAATTATTTCAAAAATGAGGCCGCATTTTATGGGACGAGTGGTGACGGCTATGGAAAAATTGAATGGTGATTGCTTAATTTTTTTTAGACCACTCAAATGGATTTAATTTACAATTTCTTTAACTTAACAGCTATTCTTCCTCCTACTTTGGAAAGGTCTCAAGTGACATCAGTCAGGAAATACATGAAAGCTCAATTGATTGGCATGTTAAAGCATTCTCGAGCTATTGACTACTACGATAATATTACAACACTGTTGACAGATTTGGGCGCATCATCCAGCGATGTAATTATCAAACATTTTAATTTTAATTGCTTGTTATTAGTAAAATATAATATTTTGCTGCAGTTGTATAAAGCAATTCCAAATTGGGAGGAAATCAAAACGGAAAGAAAGAAAAGACAAAGATCTATGCACGACAATGAAGAACACGCCATTCGTAAAAGAGCTCGTCTTATCGAAGAAGAATCAGAAGAACCAGTTTCTACCCTTCCAGAAGATTCTGACGATGACGAAGATATGGAGAAAGATATTGAAGTGCCAAAAGTTGAAAATTTGTTAAATGAAACAGAAAAAACTGTTGTTGAGAAACTTACCCCCGAAATGGCTGCGGAATTGGTTCTTGCCTCAATGGTACATTAAAAGCTTTGTTTTTTTCTTTAAAATTGACCCCCGAACTTGTTTTCTTTAAATAAATTTAAATTGGTACATCAATTAGGACCAACTTCCTGAAGTGATGCCTGCTCATTTTACTGCTTCCTTTACTCCTATTGCAATGGCTGGCACAGAGACTCAAATTCGACATGTTGCTAGACTTTTAGCAGCTCAAATTACAGCATTTCAGTTGGGACCTGAAGCAGCGTTACAAGCTGGATTCAAAGCTGAAGACTATGGAGAACCAACTCATATTCCAACCCTTTTAGGAGGTACAAGCATTGGAGAAAACAAGGAAAATGCAAATTTATTTACAGGTGTAATGCCAATTCCCAAAAGAAAAATTATTAAAACATTAAAATTGAGCGAAATCATAAAACCTTTGCCGTTGGATGAAAATCAAAGCCAGATCCTTGCTGCAGTGAAAAGGATATTATATTCTCCAGACAAATTAGATGAAGTCAAGTTAAAATTGATTTGTTCTATAGCAGTAAATTCGACATTTGATGTCAGATTTTGTAAGTGATAAAAATTTCCGTGATATAATTTGTTTTATTAATTAATACATATTTTATATTTTTTTTATAGCTGTTCTCCAGTTTATCCAATCAGATGTTAAAAATTATATAGAATTGGGACTAAGTTGGATATTTGCAGAATATTGTTTAGGTCAAGAATATATTGTTAAAAGTCTTCCCAATAAAGCAGAGCCTACCACAGACAGGTATAAAAGTCCCTTCTCAAAACCAGTTCTTTTAACATTTATTAATTATTATAATTTAGGTACGAATGGACGTTTTTTAACTTGATGCGTGCAATTTTGGATTGTCCATTTGAGACGGAAAAGTCGGCGTTAGCAAGGCGTTTATATTTGGAAGCACCTTCAATACCAGACAAAGGACTAGATTTACTAAAGGCATTTTGTTCTCAATCATTTCATGCCACGAATGGAATGACTTTGTTGATGGATCTGGCTTTAAAACGACCCCGAAAATTATACTATTTGAGCACATTATTAGAGTTTTGTGCTCATTCTTTAGATGATGTAAGTTAACTAAAAAATAACACACTAAAAATAAAAATAATCACAAATATTAATTTATTCAATTCTGTTGCTTGTTTCAATTTTATTTTGTAGGTTCGTTCTCAAGCAGTGACATGTGTTATAAGTCTTTACAATACAATGGAAAACATGCAAGCTGTTGTTGAGGATCAAGCTGTCAGGACTTATATAAACTCACTCCGTTTGCCGAACCCTCCTGAAATTTTATTCACCGATGTTCTTGGGAGACATGCACATATACAAAAGGATTGGAGCGATGATTTGGTCAAAGCTTGTATGGCTTTGTATTTACAATTGCTACCGATTAAAAATTCGTTAATTCACGAGTAAGTGTGCGACTTAACAAATTTGAATCCATCTCGTAAATATGTATTAATCTTTGCTGTTTTTAATCGCATCTAGATTAGCTAAGATTTACGTTGAAACGACTGGTGAAGTTAAACGAAGCATTTTACGGTATATTGAACAACCTGTGCGCAAAATGGGTATGGATCCTCCAGAATTAATGAAGTTACTAGACAATTTCCCCAAAGGAGCCGAAACTCTCATCACGCGAATAATTCATTTACTGACTGATAAAAGTAATTTGTTCACTAATATTATTGTAATTATTACAGTATACTAATAATAGATATTGTTTTTGTAATATTTTATAGCTTTACCAAGTGCCGAATTGGTTTCAAGAGTAAGAAATTTGTATGCAAAACGTGTCTCTGATGTCAGATTTCTTATTCCTGTGCTAAATGGATTGGCAAAGTCTGAAATTTTAGCTGCGCTTCCAAAATTAATTAAATTGAATCCAAACGTGGTCAAGGAGGTATTTAACAGGCTTCTTGGAATTCATTCTGATGCAAAAACACAACATGTCAGTCCAGTAACACCCGTTGACTTGATGGTAGCTCTACATAATATTGAACCTACCAAATGTGACGTCAAAACAGTAATTAAAGGTAAAATAATAAAATTATTAATTTTACGATACAATGAGATTTGAGAATTTGATATAATTATTATTTCAGCCACATCCTTGTGCTTCAACGAAGCTGAAGTGTTTACAGCAGAAATTTTGGCCGTTGTTATTAATCAATTGTTGGAACAAAATCCATTGCCAACCTTACTCATGAGGACCGTTATTCAAACACTAGCCCTTCACTCCAAATTATCTGGTTTCATAATGAATACGTTGAGTAGACTAGTTACAAAACAGGTAAGTCAATATTATCTCTTATTTTGAGTTCTTGTTTTTATCAAGTGGATTTTACATAACGTAGGTGTGGACGCAACCAAAAGTCTGGGAAGGATTTGTAAAGTGTTGTCAGCGAACAATACCCAAGAGTATTCCTGTTTTGCTAACGCTTCCTCCTCCTCAGTTACAACAGGCTTTAGACGAAGCCCCAGATCTCAGGGGTCCCATCGCTTCTCACCTCATGTCACTCTCGGAGCAACAGGTTTTTTTTTTATTTTAAAGTACACTTATTTTCACTTTGCTAATGGTCTCACTTTTCATGTTTATTTCACAGCGATCCTGCTTGCCACCAATGCTGCTAAATATAGTTTTGGGAGGAAGTGCAATGAAACAAGAATACAGAGGTTATGATGACTATCAAGGGGACGTTGTCGCAGTGGGATCAGTTGGGAATACTCCCCGACCCATGATGGTTAAGGATGAGCCCGTAAGTGCAACACCAACGCATTAAAATGAAAAGAATGAAAGATTGTAATGAAATTCTGTTATGAAATTCACAGAGATCTCCTAGTGGAAATGATTTATCAATAGAAATCAAAGAAGAGCCTTCTGAATTTTACCACGGTAGTAGTAGAGATAACGAGTAGATTATTTTTTGTGATAGTTAATATTTATGAAAATGAAATTTAATCTGTTTTAAATTGGACAAGTTGTATTTTTTTTTATTCGTGTGATAATAATAATATATTTGAATTTGTATTACTAATAATATTATGTTTAGTGGGATATAAGGTTTCACATGATATTCACATTGATGATAGATAGATAGATGCATTTTACATTATTTGATAACTAAATGATTTAATATATCAATAAATTTCATTATATTCTCTGTAATTAATATCACATTAGCGTGCTCATCATAAGTAGTAATATTTATATTTAATTACTAATTAAGTACCACGGGTTTCTCTATCATGACTGGTACGATTTACGTAATAATAATAATACTACCATATAATATGTAACAAATATTTAATAACAAATAGAAATAATTATTGTTTCGCGTCCAACAAGAACTAAAACGTTGTAAACATTTTAATAATAAATGGAGAAATAAATTCACAGCCAACATGTGAAGAAAAATTATCTTAGTACCGGTTAAGGTTGTAATTATTAATGATCTGACAAGAATTAGGTATTACATCGTAAACTTTGATTGTACGAGGCACAAGTGTTTAGTCTTGCGGTGAAAAGTTGTATGAAAGAGAGGTTCCTATTCCTATTTATATATTTTAGCTGCTACAATAATAATAATTTTTGATTAGCATTGTCATTTTTTTTTGTCACTACACATTTAAAGGTCATACGTTGTGGACAAAAATATATAAGAAAATTACTATATTTAGGCGTGTCGTATCAAAATTAATGGCACTTTTGGTGTTTAGCATTCACCGTTGTTGTGTTTTTGAGGCACAACTCGAGGATATAGCTACAAACAAAGAAAAACAACATATTATTACTTTTCTTTTCTATCTATTTATTTTTTATTGAATCACTTACACCCAAAAGATTCCTTGGAACATATCCTTGTTTTTCTGCCGCAGCTGCCCACCACCACTCCCTCTCATATTCATCTCCCTTTCGAAGAATGACCAGCCTTTCACCATCATGGAAATTCAATTCGTCTTGATTCTGTGCTTCGTATTCAAATACAGAGTAAACAACCCCATTGTTCATGATACCCAATTTCTCTTGAATGCCTATGGAAAATTGGAAAAGATATAATAGGGTTTTAGAAAATGTATACCAGGTTAGAAATCATTCTTACTGTAAAGATATTCCGAACATGGGCCAAAACCATCTTCGTCTTCTTCGCATTTTTCAGCTGCCGTCTCATGATCGCTTAATGTCGTTGCAAAAATACATGCACCATGCTCAACAAGGAATTTCACCATTCCAACATTATTGCAAGAAGCTGCACAATGCAATGGTGTCCTTTAGATTTAAAAAAAAACATGAATTATTAAAGTAATATAATTGGTTTATGATACAATTAAAATAAATGCATACCATCCATCGCTATCTTGTGCATTTACATCACATCCAAATTCCACTAGAAATCTCACAACTTCCGCATGACCAGCACAAATAGCATTATGTAATGCAGTGATCCCTTCGTCATTTGCAGCTGAAACGTTTCCGACTTCAGTGGCAGTCTTCATCACCAGATCCAATTCTCCCTCAAGCGACGCATCCAGAAGAAGAGCCAAAGGATCAAAGCTAACCCTTCTTCCAATAATCTGATCCTATATACAAAAATATATGCCATGAGAAATCCAAATCAATTAAATGTTCTTTTTTTCTAGTTTCAAGTGTACTTACTCTTTTAGCTGACTTGAAATTGCTCTTTTTCACTCTCCTCAATACACCTGGAACATTGTTAGAAGTGGAGTCAGATCCATTTTCTTCTCTTTCTGGGCTTTGTTCACTTCCATCACCGGCATGATTATTCTCTGAACCAGCTTCTACAATAATAATAATTGTTTTAAAACTCTCGAGATTTTTTTACGCACAATGCTTATACATAGATGGGTAATGGGATTCTCATTTATGAAAATGGCCAAAAGGAGCTAGGACAATCTAAATAATTGTTAAGCAGAGTGGAAAGCCTGGGAGCTTTCTCTTGAGTTGAATGGGATCAAACAATTTTGTTCATTATATTCCAAAGTGAACTACACTTAAGCTCAAAACCAGTCCAATATCAAGTCACAACTCAAAGCAACCGTGAGTGATCAAAGGATAAGAGACTTACCAAATTTGTCAAGCTGGCCCTGATTATTCGTGCTCAGGATTTTCTCATTTTCATCCTCAAATCCGCTTTCTCCTTCCAACAACTTTAGCAAAGCAATGTGGTTCTGATTCACAACTTCATCAGAATTGGAATTCCCATTATTTGACTACATTAAGGTAGAAAAATGTTATTCTCATTATTACCCATCGGTCATATCAAAGATTATAATAAAATTCTTACCATGTCAGAAAATCGGGGTGAAGTTGGACCATTGTTGGATGACTGGAGATGATTGTTGTTGTTAATGTGGTTATTGTTAGTTTGAGATGTTTCTTCCTTGTTGTTATTCACAGTTTTTATTTGAGGAGGATTAGGGAAGAGATCAGGTAGCGTGTATTCTTCAGCCTGGATTTGTTTTTGGTTGTTTTGACTGGACATGGCTTTGATAAGCATCGCAGATGGAGATGCATCCGTAGAATCCGAATCCTTAGCATTTTGTTGCTGTTGTTGTTGTGAGTTGGAACTTTGTCCACTATTTTCAAAGTTGGTTGAAGATGGTTGAGGTTGTTCTGGAACTAAATCCGAGGGTGGAGGATCACTTTCTGGGAAAAGAAAAGCTGGTGGCATCTCAATTCGTCGTCGGTTGATGGATACCCGAACCTATTTATTCACATGAGCAAAATGTGTCATTGTGTACATTTATGTATTTACAAAGCAAACTTTCATTGTTTGCTACTTATAATATAATATAAGACTTGTGTATACATGTGCAATTCATAAATTTACCGTAGTATTGGTGGTTGAAGAAGAAGATTCTTTCTCTGAGGATGATGTAGAAGTTATCGCGTTCTGCTGCTGGTACTGGGAGTTCTTGAGAAATAATGGCTTGGATTTGATAGGTAATTCAGTTCTGTCAGGAATCATTATTTCATCCGACAAAGAAGAAGAAGACGGAATCCTGAGAAAAATGGTCACAAAAACACTCAAATTCAGTGAGATATTAGAGAAAGCAAGGTAGCTAAACTTTCATGATGTTTATGGGAAAAGAAAACTGAGCATATAAAATAAACGCTCCAGCGACATCAAACTATATTTTTCTTACATTATTATGCACAATTATTATTCTCTTTTTCTTTCCACAATTCGTGGATGTTCTATCATCGTCATAACTGGGCATTAAACGAAGAGAAAGTATCATATATTTCTCCTTGCCGAAATCCCTCATGTTTATCTTAACAACTGATTACTTTTGACATTTTATACGATGCTGTGACGTGAGGGGAAACATAAGCACGTACAAAAATGGCCTTTTATTTTTTCATGTAACATTTCATCTCAACGCTATTAGTTCATCCAACTGAAGCTTTATATGTTTTGGCATTTACAAGGATTCATTCATTCTAACAAGACGACTCAATCAAAAGATTAATCAAAATTGAACAAAATAGTTTACCTTGATCCAGCTCCGAAGCCAAACTCCTGAGCCTGTCTCGGTGGTGGCGTGGGCTTTGGTTTTGGTGGCAATGCCGGTTTCGAATGCATCCCACAATCCAAAGAAAATTGACTAAATTCATCATAACTTCCTCCCGTTTCTGTTGGACTTTCAGGAACCTAGTAAAAGACAAGTTCTCATCAGCAGAGTTCTTTTTAGAAAAATTGGAAGATTCAGCATTAAAATTGAGAGAGTTATGAGCCTAATGAACTAAAGATTTTAAAATTATTGCCATCCTGGGTCCACTTCTTTCTTTCTTCTTTCTCTCTTTGCTAATAATTGATGGCCAACCTGGGAAAATGAATTGGCTGTAATCTATCTCAGCTCAAATCCGGAAATCGGTTTATTGATGGGAAAATGTCTCTGCATCTGAGTCTCAACTCGAACAAAGAGATTAGGACCCTGAAGGAAGCAATTTTCTTGACCCTACCGTGACACTTTTTGGAAAGGGTATCAAGAAAGTACGAGAGCTTAACCTGACAATAGTTTTATTTCTTTTTCCTCATAATACATATAATCTTGTCCTGTCAGCAAAGACAATGCTATATATATATATCAATGAAAAATATTCGTTTCAAAAATATATATTTCAGTATTTTTTTACAATGGCTTTAAATTTGAAAGTAAATGGGCCAATTTGGAGAAAGTGGGGACTGGGTTGAAGCAATTTTATTGTATTCTTGAGTCTGGGTGAAATAAATCTCTGCAAAGAAGGAAAGAGTAAACAATCTGAATCTGAAGTCATTTATTGTTTCCACACTCTCATCAATCTTTCAAACCTTGAGCCTTCAAATCTATACCCTTCGTACAAACACCTCAACACTCGCTCTGTTCCTCTTCATTCTGTACAACTAACCACATTTTTCCAGGGAAAGTCGTAAAACTTTTTTAGAGTGGCTCGACGTGGGCAGCCTTTTTTCATCCGCATACTTTTCTACTTTGCTCTAACTAAGACTGCTACTACTAACTTTGAGAGTAATGTGTAAAATATGTTGCAGAACCACAATTGAAATGGCTTTTGCTTTTCTTGCAATGATTAACTTTCAATTGTAATCAATAGTGGTGAAAGCTAATAAATGTTTACCTGTCCTCCGAAGCTGATGAGATTGTTGGATGTGGAGGAATTGCTAGAACTAGGACTGGAAGCGGGTGCTCCCACAGTTGGGACGAAATTGCTAGGCCTGACCATTGGAAAGACATCCGACTCATTCTTCCCCCTGGACGTTGTGTTATTATTGTTCGCTTGGGTGCTTTGAGGTCTACTTGATGTGGAGGTGCTATTACTATTATTACTCGTGCTGCTGTTGCTTTTCCCCTCAACTTGATTGCCTTGTTGCTGCTGACTTAGAAAACTTTGCAGTTGATTTAGGGCTAAATTGTTTTTATTGTTAAATGACTGGATTCGCTCGTTATCAGCGAATGTATTCGAGTTGTCCTTAATTGCGGCGTTGTTGATGCCATTAAAACTTGGATTGTTGCTTTGTTGCTGCTGCTGCTGCTGTTGTTGGTGGTATTGTTGGACTTGGAATTGAAGTTGAGCAGTAGCTGCTTGTGCTTGATTTTGCTGATGTTGATTCTGTTTAATGATTTGCATTTGCTGCATACTTTTTTCAAATTGATCTTGTTCATGTTTGTTAGCGAAAGGGGTAAACAGTTTGGCATTATAAGGCAAAGTTTGATATTTGGGGTCATTTTTACTCGGCAATGAGACGAAATCTTCTTCATTTTCCTGCATCATTTATAACAAAAAATGTCATTGCATATACGAGAATAACATGTCACATTAATCTTTCAGCGATTTTCCGCTTTCTCCATTAAATAACCCATGATACCACTCTTTTTCCTTTCTCGATCTAAATAAACCGTTAAAACGGGCATAACGAAGGGGTGAAACCCGTCCAACCCGAACAATGTCCTTTGTTGTCCTCGCCATTTTAACTGAGATTTTAAGCTTAAAACTTAAAACTCCAAAAAATTAATTTCGAAAACTATAAAACTAAAGC